>JAMKCH010014834.1:0-23943 GCA_023653785.1 Ophioderma brevispina | reverse complement strand
CCGTCGAGTTTTTGCAGCTCTACACTGCGATCTGCAGCGCTATACTTGCGAGTTTTGCATTCAGCGCTATAACTGCGAGTTTGCAAGCGCTATAACTGCGATTTGCAGCCTATAACTTACGCGAGTGCAGCGCGACACCTCGCTTTATATCGCTACAGGTTATTGCGAGTTTGCACATTGCAAGCGCTACAACCCTCGATTTGACAAAGAGCTACGGCCTCGAGTTGACAAGCGCTACAAAAAAACCACCCTCGCGTTTATACAAAAGCGCCGAAATCCAAGGTTACAAGCGCCGCAACTCGACGAGTTTTAAGTATGCTTGAGATTTTTAAACTTCGCCGGAATAATTTAAAGAACAGCTACCCCAGAATCGCTCGGTCTTATGGTTCTGGAAAGGGGCATTAAGGAACATATTGGCCGCGTTTTTAAATTAAAAAACCTTCATCAATCTCAGATTATGAGTTTAGTATCAATATCAGTTTTAGTAGATATGGCTATCTCGTTTTCATTTTTTGCTCTCCTTGTTATTTTGGATTCAATAATTTACTTTTTAAAACGGTTTTGATTATACCATAAGCATATAAAAGTGAAACACAAATGCATATTGTTTCTATTGGCATGGGAAACTTTGTTTTTGGAAAGCTAACTTGCAAGGTTTTGATTATATTAAACGCATTAAAAAAAGTAACCACTCTTACAAATTTAAATATTATTCTACTAATTTGACATCGGAAAATGGAGTTTTAAAAGCGAGCATTTACGCGGGCCTTATCGTTCTTATTTCTAAACTGGTGCTGCTGGATTCACCCCGGGATAGAGTGATTTAAAATTTGTGGTGCAAAATTTTCGCATTCCCCCCTCGCTTCTGTTAAAAAAAAAAAAATCTGATTCCCCCATTGTTTTTTTTTCCCATTTTTAAGTTCATATTCCCGCCTCTCTCCTTTGATGAAAATTTCATTTAAACTCGAGTTGTGGCGATGTAAACTCGAGGAGAAGCGCTGTAATTCGAGTCGTGGCGATGCAAACACTCGACGTGTAGCGTTGCGCACCTCTCCCAGTGTACTCTGCAACGCGAGGTGCAGCGAGGGGAACTCGAAGGTGTAGCGTTTTCAAACTGGAGGCATAGGGGCGGGAACTCGTGGTAAATAGCGACAGAAACTGGAGGTATAGCGACCAGAAACTGGGGGTATAGACGCTGGAAACTCGAACTGTAGCGCTTGAAACTCGTGGTGTAGCGATGGAAACTCGAACTGTAGCGCTTGAAACTCGTGGTGTAGCGATGGAAACTCGAGGTGTAGTAACGAAACTCGGGTTGCTGCGATGTAAACTGCGAGGAGTAGGGATTAAACTGTAATGCTTAGCGAGGCACACTGGATAGTATATAAAAGAGCGTAACCTCTGGTGCGGTGTTACTCGCTGGGGGGATTTGTCGGGCGTGTTGGCGTGCCATACAAAAAGTCTAGTTTGAAACAACTCACTCTCTCCAAGTGAGAGCAAAAATATCTCCGTCTTTTTCTGGTTAATCTCGATTTGAAAAATCCCGAAACATCCGAGTCTAAGGAAGGATGCCTGAAAATTGATTAATAAATCCCTTCTGGAACTCGAAGAATACGTGTAAGACTGATACTGCGTACGGAGGGGCGACTTATTCATTCAATTCCTTCCAAATCATTTTCTTTCTCACACATCATCACATCAAACAAAGAAATGCAACTTATGAAATGCAGTACAAATAAAAATGGATTTCACATAGAAATCAGATTATAAATATAGGTATAAAATTAAAATTAGAAAATAGTGATGAACAACGGTACTGGTAAACTTAGACTTTCTAGCCAGATCCTACAACTTATGCCACCAGCATCGCACATTGTACTTTGGCATCGACAGAATGGTCATTTTAGAGGAATGACTCAGCGCAATATTGCGGGTTGGCAATTTCCCGGGAAATACTAGTATCTCCCAGCCTAAGGCGGGAAATAGTGGGAAATAACGGGAAATACTGGTAAATACTGGGAAATACCGGAAAATACTGGAAATACACCTGGTCTATAACCGGGAAATACTCTGAGATGTAATTACAATTTTGAAACACCTCATGGGGTTTAACCTCAAATAACTATATTTACCGTTATAAATTTGTGGTAAGCTCTGGTAATGTTTGAAAGGTTTACATTCAACCCTCCACTCCACCTAATTGATTATAATCACCATCAACAAGTTAGTATATTAGATAATCAGATGAGGCTACCCTGGGTGTGACACTAATAGGTGTTTGGTTTTTATGAAAAAGGACCAGCTACACTAGGATAAAAATTAAGAAATGAATGATAGAATTTAGAATAAAAGCTGCCATGCAGTTAAGGATGTTCTTCATCCAGCCAGTTCTTACTTGTGCATCTTAACAAGTACTTGTGATTTAGCATACATGTACACAACACTGTCTGCTGGCAAATATCTGGGCCAATTTAGTGAATATTATCTCTCTGTGGTTATTTAGCCACTTACACGTATAGTCGTTTTGATGTATTAAATAATTGTTGAGAGAAATGATGGATTAAATTGAAATGTGCAAGAATCTACAGATCAAAAGACTAAGAGTCCAATAGCTAAGTTAGTGATAAAATGAAAACACCATCAACCCCCTCCCCTGGGTCATTTATTGCATGAAAGTGCTTATCTGTGTTTGTTAGTTGATTTTCATGATATTTTAAATAAAATTTAGTTTTGAAAATGTCACTTTTTGAGTATTTCCCGGTAATTCCCAGTATTTCCCGTTTTGGCCAAAATATGCCTGGTGGTATTTACCGGTAAATACCGGTAATTACCGCCCGGTATTTCCCAGAGCGGGAAATACCGGCCAACCCTGCAATATTGCCATAGAGAAGAGAGCTTTCCTCCGAAGAATCGCGAACATACTCAAGATCCGCTAGGCGAGCTGCGGATTGCAAGATGGGATCAACAGCATCACCCTGAAGGAATCCGAAGAATCACAAACTGAAGTTTGAAGAAGGGGGACAGACAAGGGATGAGAAGATGATAAGGAACTAAGACGAGAAGCAACCGCGGCTGCGACGTCACCGGCGCGGCTGTGAGCTGCTTTGAATTCCCGACAAGCCTTGAAAGGACTGAGGCTGTTGAAAGAAACTATTACCAGGCCAGAAATTGAAAGGGATTCCATTGAGTAAGACGAAAAGTGTTCGGCTGAATAACAATAGGGTTTTGAAAAGCAAAGGAGCCGCCGAAACGCTATTAGAACAAGCGAAGGTCGCGCTATTGTCCGAGTTACTAGGTGATCGTGTAATAATAGGAGGTACAATCGATCGGTATGGATCTGGTAGCGGGGTCAATATTGAACCGACCTGGATAACTCACTATGAGTTACAATATGCTCAAGCACCAAGGACACAGCGGGTTCTGTACATAACATAGAAATGAACTGACTATGTGTGCTTTGGGTACCATATATCATATACAACAACCATATTTTCTAAATACATTGGTGAATGAAAGCTTCTGAACTGTGCTGAGATTGTACAAGCTCATAGTGACTGCCCGAGATACCGATACGGCCTCAGCCGGACCCGAAGTACTTAGTCGAGAAACAGACTCGTTAGAGAAGTTGTGTTCGGTAATTATCGGGTTTGTCCGAGAAATAAACCCGTTAGAGAGGTTGTGCTCGGTAAATATGGGATTTGTTCGAGAAATAGACTCGTTAGAGAGGTTGTGTTCGGTAATGATCGGATTTGTAATTAGACATATCTGGTACGAGACCTTCGTTCGTGTTACAATGCTTGTTTCGGTCTCTGATATCATTATCTGTGTCTTCGGTATGTCCGATCGTCAGACCACCATCCGACACAAGGCCATTGTTATTGTTCTCATCTCTGTCAATCGTTTTATTAACAGTGCCTTCGGGTCGAAACATCGTGGAACGACCGTCCGGCACAAGGCCTTTTTCTTTCGATTTTATCACAGACAACTCGTGTCCGTATTCGAAAGATTTCAGCACCTCTTTGGGTGCCAGATCCGCTTTTATTCCTGCTACTCGTGCCCTAGCGGATCTTGCCGAGCTTATACTAGTACCAGAATTTCTCTTGCTCGGTTCTTTATGTATAGAGCTCACCATAATCAGGCGCAAAGGCGGCGGCTCTTTATCACTAACTACTGAACACAACCCTATGCTCTGACCCGAGTCACCGTTAGACCGTCAGCCCAGAAGGTTTTGGTTAGACGAACGAGATACCAATATCTGAATACGGGAAAATTCAGAGAAAAATATAACTTTTGCAAATATGAAAGTCTGCCGGAGACCCGTTGTTGCGTGTAGCCCCAGGAGAGGGGTAAAGTTACTATGGGGGTCAAATGTTTGAACTGCTCTAAATCTAATGAAATATAGCTCAAATTATTCCTTAGGTTACCAGGAGTAAAAAAGTCAATTGGGTCACGTGTGTGGTGCTTCCTTTCCAAGATATTTGGGAAAATAGGCTAAGGTCATTTGTTTATTCAAGAAAGGTCAACAATTGTAATACCAAGATTTCTTTGTAAAAAATATTCAAAAAAAATATTTAATGATACTGATTCCATATATACTCTTTATTTTGCATAGGGTTGGTTCCCTTTCATAGGGAGGGGTATAATGTCCCCAGTCCCATAGAGTCCTACAGGGAATTTTTTACCCCTTCCATTATAACAATAAGGAGATGCTGAAAGTGCAAAAGCATTTCATATTTTGGGAACAGTATCATTAACATTACAAACAAATCCGGTATTTCCACGGTGACCTTTCTTGAATAAACAAATGTACCTTTAGCCTATTTTCTCCAAATATCTTGGAAAGAGCCCCCATGCGTGTGACCCCATTGCCTTTTTTACTCCTGCTTACCTAGGAATAATTGAGCTATATCATGAGATTTAGAGCAGTTCAAAACTTTGACCCCCCTAGTAACTTTACCCCTCTCCTGGGGCTACACGGCCACAACGGTTCCCCTGCAGACTTTCATATTTCAAAGTTATATTTTACTCTGATATTCCCGTGTTCAGATACTGTATCTCGGTTCATCTACCACACCTTCTGGCTGATGCGCTACATCTGACCTATTAGATTTTTCCCCCGCTGCGACCTTAGTATGATTGATGTGGGGGCAATGTTGATAATAATCCGGAACTCTGACCGGCATAATGCCTGTAACTAATCAACCGATACGATGCACAACGCGAAATGGATCGGTCTAATAGCAATAAAAGGCTGGGTGAATAAATAAGCGACGCTGTATAGGTGGTATTGATAAGCTTTAATGAATCAAGAAAGAAGCATAAGTACCTTAGTATACTTGGCCCTAATTGAATAGCTAAACACATGGCCCCATCGCGACGATAAAAATAAACTATTACTGATTTGGGGCGGCGTGAAAGCCTAGAAATTATAATAAATGGTCAAGGACCATCCAAACGCATAGTAAAGAATTTAAATTGGAGATACAATTGCTAAACTAACAGTTATACATACGTCATAGAAAACCCTCAAAGAGAAGGAGCAATTTAAGCAATGACCTATCTGTTTGACGCCCGGAAGAAAAGAGGATGAGTTAGGGTAGTGGTTTGGGCATGTGCTGTACTGATGGTGGGGATGGGTGGTATGTCATCTTACGGTGGTAAATTTATATATTAAATTACTTTTCTGAGATATTCGGCATCTTTCGGAGAAAGTGCCTATATATTTGCATCATTAGGTAAGTATTTTCCCCTCCGCAATAGACTTAAATCTTTTTACAAGGAAGTAATATGAACTACCTCACATAATATAATGCTTTATTCAACCCCATTGCCTTTCCAATGTTAAGAATCCGTTTTCTGAGGTTTGTTGGTTTGCTTATTTCTATAGTCTGCGTTTGCGGACTGACAATGTCATTGTGAACGGAATTCCATTTTTTTAAACTGACTAAAACTGTCAACACTCAAATTACTTTTTTATTCACAAGCCCATGCACAACTTTAAACATCTAGAAGTTGCGACTTAATTATTTTACAAGATTTACAACCAAGTGGCGACGTGACAACCTACGTCACATTTCCCATGTGAACGGAAGACTTCTCATCAGTAAAGCAATACACTTAGAATTGTTGTCAAAACTATTAATAAAATTTGATGTTGGATGATGAAAGTTCGCTTACAAAATAGTCTCATAAGGATGGAATCTATTTCACACACAGAGAGACCTTCGCCATAAATGCTGACGTGCACAAATGTGTGAACGGAGGAAAAATGTGAACAAGGATATAATTAAGTGTAAGTTAATTTTGTAACCAGACATCTAATTTTTGTATCAAATAATAATCTTGAAGGTCAAATGTATTACAAAATTAGAAACCACAATATAATCTTGGTGTACCGGGTATGAATGAATATGTATGCAAATGTGAACCGGAAATGTAACGTCCCTGCCACAACTTTTGACATGGTTTCAAAGTACCTTGTAAAAGGCTTTTCAATACTTTTGTTTTTACATGTTTGAAAAGCTTCACTTAATATTAAACAAAGTTAAAACAATTCAAACTGGTCGCTTTAATGGCCAGCTGAAACAAAAAAACATGTGTTTAGTTAAAAGCTGAGTTGACGATTTTTTGACCATTGGGGCCCCGAGGGTCACGTGAAATAAAAGGGAAGGAAATTCATGAACTGGTTAAGATAGTGGAGGTAGGCCATGTAGGGTCTAAGGGCAAATACCCACAATGATCTTCCAGGCTTTCTATTTGTACACAGTGTGGGGTCCAAAGTGAAAATGCTAAAGTTACATCTATGAAAACAGGCCTCAAACCACCCACCCCGAACTCAAAAGCCCTTTTTAAAACTGCTCCTCATCTTCCTCAGCACGTGCCCATTACCATCTTACAAATTCGCCCGTCGGCCCAGTCGGGCAGCGCCGCTTCCAAAACCCAACATCTCCATCAAATCCTCAGTCTTCTTCCATCAATCAATTTCACACCACACATGCCCTCACCATTGCTCTCTCCGTCCTTCTCAAAATCCATGCATCTCATTTTCACTCAGGCACCATGTCTCACTCCCATACAGCATCACTGATCTCACACAACTCTTCTACACCATCCCTTTCATCTTCAAAGGAAATCTTCTCCCACGTAACAACTCTCCACATCCTCTAAACTTCACCCACCCATACCTTACTCTGGCTGTCACAGCCACCTCACATCCAACACCCGCACTAACCCTGTCCCCTAAGTATGTGAACTCCTTCACAGTTTATACCTCGTCACACAACTTTTCCACCTCCTTCCCCACTCCCTCAACTCCCTTCTCACATCTTCCACACACAAAGTCTTGCCAAACTTGGGGTCCCTCTCTTCATCTTTATACATCTCCCATGAATCCATTTCCCACATTTCTCACACCACACTGAATTTGCCCTCACCCTCTTTCCACATATTCCACACAGGTCCACCTTACTCACTAACACCTCCCCCTCCTCCCCACTCACCATCACTTTAGTCTTCCCAAGGTTTACCTTCAGGCCCTTACTCTCAAATGCCTTCTTCCACTTCCAAAACTTCTCCCTCAAACCCTCCATTGTCTCACACATTAAAACTAAATCATCAGCATACAGCATCTCACTCATCAAACCTTCTTTTGCACTCTCCATAACCACATCACCCACAATTACAAACACCAACGGCGACAGCACAGAACCCTGATGCACACCCACCTTCACCTCAAACTTCTCAGACAACTCAGACCCTACTCTAACTCTTGTTTTTGCTCTTTCATACAGACTCATCACCGCTCTAACCACCACTTCTGGTATACCCCTCTTCCTCATCGCCAACTCCATCACTTTCCTTGGTACCGTACTCTATCAAAGGCCTTCTCCAGATCCACAAAGCACATATACAGCTTCTTCCCTTTTGCTCGATATTCCTCTTGCAACCTCCTCAAAATGAACACTGCATCTATCGTTCCCTTCCCTGGCATAAAACCAATTTGCATCTCATCCACCTTCACTATCCTCCGAATTCTATTCTCTAGTACCCTCTCCACAATTTTCATCGCATGCTCCAGCAACTTCACACCCCTATAAACACCACAGCTCATTGCATTCCCTTTTCCCTTAAAAATTGGAACTAACACACTCACAGCCCACTCCACTGGCATTCCTCCTCCATCTAACACCCTCTGACACAACTCCATCTTCACACCAATCCCTATCTCTCCACTGGCAATAATCATCTCAACACTCACTTCCGAGGGTCCAGCAGCCTTTCCTGTTTTCATTTCTCCAATTGCATTTACCACTTCTTCCCGACTGACTCTCTCAACTGGCCCTTCCACCACATCAGCCTCCACCCTCTGATCCCATTCATTCTCCTCATTCATGATTCTCTCCATATGCTCTTTCAAGACGCTACCTCTATCTTTCTCACTGAAGTTCAACTTTCATTCACTTCCTCTCATACATCTTCCCCCTTCAACATCTCTTCCTTCCTTTTTCATTGCCTTCACTAACTTATATACCCTGTTTGGGTTCTCCCTCAACTCACTCACCCCCTTCTCAGCATCCTCCTTCATAGCCCTCGCAACCACTTTCTTTGCTCGCTGCTTCAATCTCTTATACCTCACTTTACTCTCTTTTCCGTACCATTTTTTCTCATTTCCTTATACGCATCCTTCTTTCTCCCTATCGCCTCCTTCACCTCATCATTCCACCATCCTTATCTTTTCCTGTCTCTCCTCCCTTCCTTTTTTCCACACTTCATCACAAGCCTGTAACACCCCTTCCTTAAAAACCCCACAGTTCCGACACATCATCCCCCACAAGCTCACCAACTCTCCTCTCATAATTCTTTCTTGTCTCTTCTTTCTTCTTTCAGCTTCCACACTTTCCCCTCAATGCACTAACCTTCCTCACCACTTTTTTCACCGTCCCATTGTCCACATCGACAACCACAACCTAATTACCTTAAACCTTCGTTCAGAACTTCTCCTCTCCTTACCCACAGGCAACAAAATCAATCTCTGACTCGTTCCCCCAAAAGACCTGACCTGAATTAATTTGGTTTATCTTATGGATGGGTGATGACTGGTTCATCAGGTACGATGCCGTATCTTTTTAAATTGTTGTAAGATTGAATTTATTGACATAAAGTTATCAATATTGCGTCGTATCTTGGAATTTATTTAATTTTTTTCCGGTTTTAATAAAACAATTGTTTCGAGTTGTCGTCTCACTCACTGCGTGATGAGCCAGACATTAAGCCAATGTCGAACAACTGTAAATGAACATTTTTATAGTTTTCATCTCCATGAACTTAGTCTAAGAGTCCATCAGCTAGAATTTCAAATTTCATCTTGAACATTTTAAAAGCCATGGTCCGATTGCCTGTAGCCTGCAGATTTTACCTGAAGTAGTCAAATTTTGGTATGCTGAAAAATCTACTATATTTTTCTCATTTACCCTGTTGAAAATCGTTAATGGCTAAAGAATGTTTGCTTTTAAAAGTTTATGACGAAAAATGTCCCACATTTTGGTCGACCAGTATTAATGTTTACAGTACTCTATGGGCTTAATAAATTGCAATTTTTATAGGCTCTCAAAGGATTAAAATATTGGAGGAAGTGCTTTACAGATGGGGTTTTGGAGGAAGGCCATTCTATCTATCAAAGAATGAAAACTATATACTGTACTTAAATCGGATCATCCCTCTTTAATCATAAATAGAGTAGCATTCATAAAATGTTCAGTCAAATATGGTTGAGCTATTAAATTTTATGTTAAAAGTAAAATATGAAAGTATGAAAAAATTGGTGTCATTTCATAACTAATTCTGTTCTTTTTTAATGCAATAAGCTTCCCATTCAGGGATGCAAATTCGACGAGAATCACAGAATCGATTCTCGCAGTGATTCTCGTAGCATCCAGATGTGAGAATCAATTTCTCCCATTGAATCATGTATTAAATGTTGTAATTTCAAGTAAAGTTGATTCTCGCAAACTCACACGAATTTGCACCCCTGCCATTTAATTTGAGTGGATAGTGAAGTTTCAAAATGTCCTAGTGCTGGAGGTGTGCTCAGGTGTGCTCTTATTTTCAGAGCAATTGTCAGGGGCGGATTTAGATGGGGGTGCCCCCGGCGCGCCCCTTCTATTTTTTGCAGATCACCGGGCGTCGTATAGAGCGCCGGGCGCACTGTAGATATATAAAAATGATTGTTTTACGCATAAGGCGCCCTTTAGATATCTGAGAATGACTGTACAGGGCGTCGGGCACCGTGTAGACCAAGCTTTGTGGGCGCCCAGTACGCCCCCTCCCTCCTCGCTTTTCAGAATTTCGATCCGACGGGGAAAAGTATGAAAAATTTGGTGCCCCCTCTATTGAGAAATCCTGGATCCGCCCCTGATTGTGATGACGACACAATTTTGGCAACTAACCGGTTTAAGTAGGGACAAGCAGGAGCTATTACCTCTGAAAAATCCGAAAGAGCCATTGTGGGAATCTTGCCATATAGGCCTACAAGGGTCAGGATTTGTATGTTATAGCGCCCTCTATATGTGCATTCCCCATAGAGGAGACATCCCAGAAAAAATCATGTGCCCACAATGAAATTTCATAAAATTTCCACAGGACGAAGTCAGTGGTAGGCCCCCCCTATAATAATACAAATTAGTTGTCAAATTTGTGTCATCGTTAGTATTTTTGTTTGTGTCATAATAAATGAGACTTTCAAACAGCTGTGTGCACATAAAACGATAAAAATATTACATACTTTTACTACCGGCCTGCAACGTATAAAGTATGTTTTTATACACAATTGGAAATTTAAACTACACAGATAATTGAAAGCTATGGTATAAAACAAATAAATTTGGAAATTTACCTGTTTGATCTAAACAAAGAAATCAGTATATTTTATATTGTTTTCTGTTGATATCTTAGAAATTTGATTAATTTCTCCAAACTGAAATAGACCATTTATAGTTTTGTTATTTAATTCATTACAGGAAAACAGGGCAACCCTACCTACATGACCTCGCAAATCGATATGTTGACTGCATCAGATCCACTATGTCTGGTAAGAGACCGAGCGACACTATTTTACAAGCAGTATCTCATCTTCGACCAGCTGAACCAGATGGATATCTCCAACCCTTCAACCATAGTGCTGTCGACGGAAGAGCTGCTTTACGAGGTGTTAGCGTAGGCTTACGCTACCACAAACCGAACCATATAGAACAACTAATTGCAACTGCAATTGAAACAACTCGAATGACTCATCATAATCCTATAGCATACCTTGGAGCGCTTACCTCCGCTCTTTTCACGTCATATGCTGTCCAAGGTCGTGAAATCAGAGAATGGGGTGCGAGTCTCCTTCATATTCTTCCAATTGCTCTAGGTTATGTCATATCAGCTGGATGTAGCCTTGAAGCTAATCAACTCACTTGGAATGACTTTGGTAGGGTGTGGGAACCGTACATACAAATGCGGGGGATCTTAGATGGACAAAGCCAACCCAAGTTTCCAAGGAAATATGGGACCTCAAAAGAGAGACGATGTGTATGGCCAGTTTGCTGCTCCTGAGAAACCTGCTGGTAGCTGGGGACATGATGCACCACTAATTGCGTAAGTTTGGTTGGTAGTGAAAAGTCGGGCAGGGGCCGCACCAGGGTAAAATCATAGGATTGATGAAGTTTTTAGTCAAACCAGTTTTAAATCCGGTTTTGTCCCCGTAAATGGGGATGGCCGGATTCACCTCACACTCAGCAATACTCAGGGGTGAAACATTACACAATTAACTCATATAGGTAAAAAAACGTAATCTTAATGCAATTTATCGCCTAAAACCTGTTTTTCCTGAATTTTGAAACTCCGGGGGCAGCTCCCTGGTGCCGCCCCTGAAGTCATGTATCTCAATCCAAGTTGGGCAATATTTAAATTCCGATACTTTCTTGGCTTATTTTGCTTTCAGAGATAGCATCCTTAAAGACAAAAGGGTGTACCTCCCCACCCTACCCTACACCAGTCACCTCTCAAGTGCCAACATGCTAGACGTGCAGCCCCAAACACAAAAATCCCTCAAAAACTGCAGTCAATGTTGTTTAATGCTAATGATTCAAAATTGATCCCAAAATTGGAAGATTTTGCACAAAAGCCGCTTGAAAATTTTAATATAAGTGTGATCTTGAAAAAAATATAAAACTTTTAGGTCAACAAAGTTGGAAACATTGATTAAAAAACTTTTAGGGAGTCAATAAAAAAAAAAAAAATATTGAATTATGAACATTTGCAATCCACCATGGTGTGTTTGGATACGCCATTGATGGAAACAGAAGTTGAAAGTTATAAGGCTTGGACGTATTCAACACCTGATGGTTGAAATAATATTTTATGTACCAAAATGGACAAAGAGTGAATATACATTTACATGAATTATTAAATGGGGCATTTCGAGATCCACAACCCCCCCCACCCCAATTAACTAAAAAAAGTTGAGATTTTTTATATCACCCGAACCATTGGCCTTAGTCATCCATGTTACCAAATCTTACGTGCATTTTCGGTCGCATCTGTAAGAATTCCTCCAATTGTATTGTTCTGTCCGTAAACAGACAGAAATTACAGCACAGTGGCCTATGCGACCGTGGGAAAGTAATTGTTCATAACACAAAAACCACAAGATTGGATCAACTCGATTTCGTGACAAACTTTTCTCACGGATATCTAGTGAAACAATGAATAAACAGGAGGTGCTGGAATCACGAATGCACCTTTAAACTGGTCTATAGGCACTATACTGAAAGCATATTTCCAGCAAGTTCTGATATTACAAAAAACATTTAAACCCTACACCCTCATGCTATCACTAATATTAACCTAACCATACCAACCAACAGAGGTAAGAAAAATGTAGTGCAGCATAAGAAGTGACACGTAAGTAACCCTTTCAACCTAGCTTAGCTAGTTAGTGATTTTTGAGATTGGTATTCCCTAAAATTGATTCCAGGCCAATTAAAATGGCTAGGAAAAGAATTGCTATAGACCATTTATCAATTTTCATGCTGATGACAAATTTGGTCATAATCGTATTGATTTTTTTTAAGAGAGTATCAAACAGTGACCACACAGGATGAGGCTTTGACCATACGTCCCGGAACACATTACATTCATGAATGCCCCAAAAGGATCACCTAAACCCTTCAGTGGCAAATGTTCAATATTTCCTCTTAGCCACATTCAAACCATTTTACAGGGCGTATCCAATAAAAACGAACAACAATTCTTCCTAAGTTTGTGGTAGTAATTGTGTTAAAATTTATACCAAATTAATAGTATCATCTTAAAGCCACAAATCCCCTTTCCAATGATAGGTAATTTATCCATGTGCAGTCATGGATAACCGATTAATCATTGCTTTTGCACAAGGGACAAAGTCAGCTTGGGACAAAGTTTCAATACAAATCCCATTCAATTGCATGATCTGAAAGTGAGAAATGAATAGGATTGTTTAGCAGCATTTCTGAACCTGGTCCCAAGCTCACTTTGTCCCATTGTGCAAAAACAGTGATACTCAGTTCCAGACCCGGAACAAATTTACCTATCGTTGGAAGAGGAGTGACTAAGATGGCATTAAGTATTTTGATGTATATTTTACAACAATATACAAAATTGGGGAGAAGTTTGGTTTGCGTTTTATTGATATGCCCGTACAGTGATAATTCGTAAGCCACTTCGGGTTAAGTTATAGGGCCCTGCGGGGCAACCACGGAATCCACAGACAATTCCCCGGGACCCGAACGGACCGGACCGAACGAGTGGTCGGGGTGCATTTTTAGCACATTATCCGGTCGGTCCGTTCATTTGGACGGGTCGGGAAGGGTCGGGGGTATGTGGCTTTCGGTCCGGGGAAATAATTTCAAGCTGTTAAAAATCAGAGCAACAGTTAGAAAATGATATTGGGATTGCTGGTTTCATCCTTTTAAGCAGGACACTTTAAAACCGCAACACTGCAGTTCTGCTTTCATCGACGGCGGTGAATTTTAGTCGTTAGCATTTGCGTCGTGGCGAAAAAACCCTCCATTCTGATGTTGTTTCAGCCGATAGATGTTAAGAAACGATAATCGGGGCCAGAATTAAAGAAATTAAAGCGAAGCGGAGATCGGCGGGCGTTGCGAAACTGATACGCACCTATCATTGGTCATTTCTGCTCTGATCTGAATCAAAGGCAGCAATCACATTTAATCTGAATCTGGTGTGGCGTATTTGTTTCTTTATTTCTGACTTTAGAATACGCTACGCAAGTTGTTGGGTAAAAAGCTCGTTGGCTGGCAATCTGTTGGTCTACAGATTGCTGTCAATAGTTCACACAGGTTGCCTTGGTTGCTGTAAGTATGAAGCAAATCACTTGCATAGAGTTATAAGGGGTTCAGGACTCCAGAAAAAATAGGAATTTACTAAAATGAATAGTGAGATTTGTAATGGGGGGGGGGGGGTAATCGAATTACAAAATGACTGGGGTGTGTGCCGGCGGGGCTCTGAAACCCATACCCATTTCTAAGGATTTTTTACTTGAAAAACGGTGATTGTACACATGTTTGGCATTTTCACAAATCAGGACCCATTTCTAAGGCCTGTTTCTGTTTAAACCATTTGGGAAAACTGGGCCCATATCTAAGGATTGTCTCGATAAAACGACCCATAGACCTATCCTCTAGGGATTTGGGCTTGAAAAATGGACCCATATGTCTAGGGATTTCTGCGAAAAACCTAACCCATTTGGGCAGACGTCCCCGTATACCTTAGACACTGTAGACAGTAGATATGATGGCCTCCCGATTTAAAAAAATTGAGGATCAGGAGCGGAATTTTGGGCCCCAAAAAAATGAGGTACGGAACCTAGGTTTCCAAAAATTTCAGAAAATAAGCGTGATTTCCCTCAATTTCCGCTACTTTTTGAGGTTTTTCGAAGGGAAAAATTTGTAGGAAAGAACCGTTGGAAATGAAAGGTAGGGTCCTTGGAAATAAAATGGACTTCCAACTAAAATGGGGTCTCTGGAACCGAAAAAGAGCTGAAAATAAGGTTTATAGGCGTGCACATACCCATTACTTATACGGGAATGTGAGACCCCCCCCCCACCCCGCGGGCGCCCATACTTTCCCAGACCAATTACAAATCGCGTGACAGCGATTATATAGGCGCCCTTCACGACACCTGCACCTTGTTTAATTTCATTATGAAAACAAGAACGTTCATCCGTCACATACATTTCGGCATTCAGCTGATATAGTTCCTACATTACAACAAGATTTTTGCAATATTATACTTCGGATTTGGGAAAAGGTAAAATTTGACCAAGAATGGCATGACGCAATAGTTGTTAACAAAACGTAAATACAAGGAACGCGGTAACACCACGTCAATTGAATCTGAAAATTCATGGAGTTAAAGTTCACAACTTACCGTTCAAACGGGACTCCGCTCTACCGGGGAATGACTGAGCATCCGGTACCTTCTATAAAAAGAGGCGGTTTGCGGTCATGTGAAAAAGCTAGCCGGTCGGGCTCGGGAGGGTTTGCCCTTAAATTATCGGGTCGGGGCGGGGGCCGGGGGATATGGGGGAACGGATGCAACGGGTAGTGGTAGTCCGGGGTGGGGTGTGTGTGAAAAAAAATCTTGCCCCGCAGGGCTCTACTCGGGTATAAGCCCACCCCTAAAAGGAAGATTTACTATCAAAATAGGGGTGGGCTTACCCGGGGAGGGGCTAAGGTAATTGGGAGCAACTATAAGATACAAAATGACTAATATTATTCAAGCGCAGTATTCACCAGATACCATTAATGTAGCTTACTTTAGTTGTAGCAGAGATTAAAAACATAAAAAATTAAAAGTTCATTTTCCCAACACATTCCTCAAAGCTATTATACTAGGCATACAAGCCATCCCCATGTATTGGGCCCTTATATTGATGGCTTATAGAATAGTTCAAGTTTAAAATGTGATTTGTTGTGTAATTACGGCCAACTTGTTTCCTGAATTGCTTAAAAATTACCACCTGGGCTTATACCCGAGTGTATGCTAAAACTCCTGTAGTTCTTTAAAAAAATATGGGTGGGCTTACCGACGGGGGCTTATACCCGAGTGGTTACGGTACTTAAATATCACTATATCTATTTTTCTTAAAACAACCAATGGTTCTCACACTCAAATATTCTGTAGTACGATGCCTTACTGTCCCTTTGCAATGGATATGGGAGGAAAGGAATTGGGTAACCGGTGCCATGTTTCATGGAGGAGATGGTCGTGGGAGTGGAGCCATAGCAGCTAGCTGGTATGGAGTCATTTATGGGTTTGCAAGAGTACCAAAATGCAACCATTCTGAGGTAGAATTTAGGGATAGATTTATGGAAGCTGGACGTAAACTCTATGAACTCAGCTGGTAGAAACAAGGCCCCTGGGCTGTTCCCAGTTAACTTACACTATTTCGCAACTACTGAGGTCAAAGTTCTATTATCAATAAAAATATTAGAACGGAGCACTACTACTGTGTTAAAAATGTCACACTCGTCATAGCAACTACGAACATACTATAGCAAACACTTTTGAAAATCTGCAAACAAACAAACAAAAGCATTGTCTAATCTCTGCGACGGTATACATTTTTAACATACCGCATGCCTGACAATGTTCTTGGATGTCTAAGGATCATTTTATAATGGAGGGTCACCTAGCTGGCAAAATCAATGAGAAAGTGCATTTTTTTAAGCTGTAAGGTTTGTGTATAATGGGCTTGGGTGGTAACATTGTTGAATCAAGATGGACTTGGTACTCTAGCCTTTTATTAATAATCATTCTCTATGTGTAGAATAACTCAAAGATTAATCTTGAAGAGCAAAAAGCTAAACCAGGGGGGTGGCAGGGGGCAGCTGCCCCCCCCCCCCCCCCCCCCCCCCCCCCCCCGAGCTAGATTTTCAAAATTTAGGAAAAACACAAAATTGAGGGGTTTTAACCAAAATGAGTTCATTTTGTACTGTTTTGCCCCCCCATGATGTTTCGCCCCTCCTATAATTTTACCCTGGCGCCGCCCCTGAGCTAAACTATGAAAGGCCGACTCGGAGATTTCCTGAGGAGGGCGCCCTCAATTTCCAAAAAAATTGTGTTTTTTTAATGTACATAATGCTTGTCCATACACTAATCACTGTGTGAAATTGCTAAGCTTAAATCGAATTCCTTCATATAGAAAATCACAACTTTGTTATAAAATTCCGGATCCGGAAATTTTGTTACTACACATAAATGTTTACTGCATCAAATCAAAAAATCCGATTCATCTCAAATTTCGGAATTGTACATTTTAGGTTACTATCTTTAGTTCTAGTTGACTATTTTTCATTATTACACAAAAAAATAATATTTCAAATTCTCCGAGTCAGACTTTAATATGAGAAATAAGGCATAATACCACCTACACCTACTGTAAGTAAAAGCCACACTTGTGGTTGTCGATTTAGGTTTTGAAATATACGCAAAAACAACTGTGATCAATAGATCAAGCAAAATGAGCCATTTGTCAAGCAAGAGCAAAATTCAGTTTGAAATTTCAGTTTATGTACCATTTCAGTACTTCTGTCATTTTGCTGAAAACCTTGTGGTTCATGTTTACAGGTAGATGCAACTTTTGCAGTTTTTGTGTCACCTGCCGTAAGGCAGGAAGACACATAGTGATCACTTTGTCTGTTGTTGTAGTCTGTTGTTGTGGAAAAGGGTTAACATTTGCCTGTAATAAGCGAGCGCAAAGCCACAGGGGGAAATTTTTTTCTCCCCCCCCTTGTTTGGCATACTTGTGTTGAATTTGATCAAATCTTGGGAAGCTGGGATATAACACAGCTTACTCTGCAAAGCAAAATGGTCACTGCCCCATTAGATTACAAGCTTTATTCGGCAGTACCACACATTGGAATAAAACCTACAAACCTGTGGGTTGTAGCAAGTCCAATTTATTTTGCAAGTCGCGTGAAGTGCAAAGTAGTAGGATCGTTGCCCCAGTAAATCGGCCCAAAACAAATTAACAAGGATTATAGCGGGAATTCAAACTTTCATTGGTCCGCAGTGCCTTGTGATTTGTTGGACCGATTGCTGAGGCAACGAATTCCATTACGGGGCACTTCTACAGCAATTTAAAGCTGTGTGACCATAGGTAATATTAGTCACCATCGATTATACTGAAAATACTTGAAATGTGGGAGTGGGGATAATGCACAAATAAGTCAAAAGAAGTGAACAACTGCCAGTTATTATACAGTCCATATATTGATCTGGTAATCTCTGTGGACTGCTGACCTAGGATCACTTTGTCCACTTGGGGGCAGTGTTGTTGAATCTGTTTGGTAAAAAATGATTCGGTAGGAAACAGGATCCAGTATTGTAGTTACGGAGTAGATGGCATCATGTTGTTTACATATTGGCCTATGTAGCTTGGGACCTTTGACCTCTGGGGCGAGATTGACCGAAGGCAATAGAGGGCGGTCATGGGCTATCGTTGTGCCAATTGGGGGCTCTAGGGCCTTTGAAGTTTTTGAGCGAAGCCCCTTACAACTTTGTGTTGATGATTCACATATTGGCCTATGTAGTGCACCGTGACCTTTGACCTCGGGGTTGAGATTGGTCAGAGGCACTAGAGTGGTCAGGGGCTATCATGTGCCAAGTGCGGGGCTTTAGCACAGTTGTAGTTACGAGCTAGCTGCAATAAAGGTTTTCCACCTATTGGCCTATTGTAGCTTGGACTTGACTCTGGAGTTGAGATTGGACCGAAGGCACTAGAGGGGTCATGGATATCATTTTGCCAAGTGGGGGCTCTAGGGCCTTTGTAGTTTTAGACTAGCCGCCTTACAACCTGGTGTTTGATGACAAAGAAGATGATGATGATTAGGAAGTGTGAAGTCACGATCTCGATTCGCCGATGACATTGATCTCTTAGAGTCGACACACTATTAACAAAGCAGAACTCTTGACGAGTGTGAAGGCCGCATCAAGTGCAGTTGGTATAAAATTGAATGAGGGAAAAACTAAAACCCTTTGGTAAATATTCATCGTTCAGCCTGTTAGACCATCAGAGGAGTTGAACTCGAAATGTACCTGAATTCAAATACCTTGGTTAATATATTCCCGATTTTTTCATGACTTCAACGTAGGGAAAAGCACCAGCATGGGTCGCCGCATAAACTCCACAAGATCTGGCACATCCCCCGATGGATCGAAGGACTAAAATCAGATTCTTCAAAGCCTGCGTGGAAGCATTCTGTTGTAGGATCAGAACTTGGACAATCAGCAGAAATTGGAGATCGAAACGGGCTACACTCAACTTATACGAAGAGTGCTCGACATCCGTTGGAAGGATCATATTCCAAACACCAAAGTATACGGTGATATCCCTCCAATATCTTCACACAATCGGGCAACGCCGTTTTATGTTTTGCTGGTCACTGCTACGCCACCACAGACCAACCCATCCTCCCACTGATTTTCCGGGCTCCTCCGGGTGGAAAATCAAGCAGAGGGCAGAAGGTCCACCTTCAGTACACTGAAACATAAAGAGCGATCTCATCTAGATCTTCAAGAGATCAGTTATATACATGCATGACAGGAATTGGTTCGAAAAGTACGCCAGTGCTTTCTTCCATTCATCCACGGCGACGATGATGATGAGGAAGATTCACAAGGACTACAAATAAAACCGCTTTGCAAGCAGTATAAAATGAACTTTATATATTATTACCGAATGCCATTTGAAGGCGTAAATGGGGAACGAGGTTGTCGATTGGCCAATTACCCCTTTAAGTTACTTTAATAGTGTTACCCTGATATGAGGCTCTTGATTTCTGATCAAGACTGGTAATCTATTCCTACGTTTTTTGCGACCACTACGTCATCCGCAATAGGAAATGCCACCCCACGGTTGGACACAAGTGATGGTATACAACAAAGACAAAACTATTGAAGGTGCTTGTCTGCCTCACCTTGGGATCCCGCACCCATTTACATGAAGTGTACCAATTTTGAGATCAGATGAAAGGGCATATTTTTCCTTATTGTCGTCTTGAAATGTTTGCTCAAAATCCATTCCTTACCCAGTATAGACAAAGAACTGCCGTTTTAATGGTTAACCACAGCCTTTCATCCAAGGCGGTGTGCTTTATTTTTATTTCAACAGTCCCTGTACACAATGTGCATAGCACCTTCTTACGGTAAGTCTCTGGCGATAACTTTCTGATTTCTTTTGTGTATTTTGTTTTTACTTTATTTTTTAGGGATTATAAATAAATCTTTCCGTAACTTCTGGAACTGATTGGCAATACAGGAATGAGTCGCCGTATGAATGCATTGCGGTCAAACAAATGTGATACTACGGTCTGGCTGCATTTTGTCTTGTGGTTAAAGAAACAGGGGGTTCAGTTAACAGATTTAATCTTGGCACGAGCAATCAGTTATAATCAGTTATAGTCGCCGTCACAATTCCTAAGAGTGCGGCTGACGCGCATCTATGTATTTTCTTTGCACGTTGTCAGGGTTCTTGTCTGGCGGGAATGCGGCAGTAGTCTTGACACAGAGAAAGGGAATTATGACAGAGTATACAGGTACCCAATCGCCCGTCAGTGGGGGGGGGTTGCCGGGGGGTGCAGTCACACCCCAATTCCACAACAAAGGGCAAAAAGTCCATTTTTACTGAATTTTTGATATAGGTCCAAAATTTAGGAATTTTGACAAGAAGTCACTTTTTGGTGATTAAATGTTTTAAAAATCCCAAAAAGGACATTTTTTCAGGGGGTAGGTCCACTTTTTTTTTAAAAAAGGTCCACTTTTTCGGAAAGTTCCAGCCCCCAAAAAATAAATCTGCGTAGGGCCCGGGGTACAATCACCCATTGTGATGATCTGCATATACTTCGATTGACAAATTCGGCTGACAGACAGGGTTCGGAAACTTGGAAGAGAAATGGAAAAAAGGTGTTTCTTCAGTTTCTTCCGGAAGAAGAAACTGGAAGAAGATCGGAAGAGGAACTGAGAAATAATAGAAATGATATGTATAACAACATTACTTAAATTCACCTATTCATCTGCTTGCAATTCAAATCATCAAGGCACTTTAGTTACTTTAAATTTACAATCGGTGTTTTTTTTCAAAATAATTTACAGTTTATGCGCTGTTGTATACCTTTGCAAGTATGTAGTTAAAATTTGTTCACAATTTTGTTTTGATTTGCTATCAATTATACAGATGATAATTGTAAATTATTTGCCAAGTCTTCCATGTGCACATTTTATACTATCACAGTTGTTATTGTGATGCAACAATGAAAAAGCGGTTAACAATCTGTATGGCCAATTTGTTGACTTTGTAGAAACAAAATCTAAAGTAGCAACCCATTAAGTGGTCTTGGTGTGTTAATGTTCGTGGGGAAACCTGGGTTAGGGAGATATAACTATTTTTGGAAGATGTTCAAGTCTTTCAAGGAGACTCGGCTTGGCCGGGCTGGCTGTGTGAAATTTAGTGCGAATCCAGAGTAGTTTATTCCAGTACAATTTTTTTATATGTAGGCCTGTGAATAAATTTGAGTTTAATTATGCAATTGCATGGAGGTGGGGGTCCCTGATGGTATTGGGATTATTTCACTATATTCATTCACTGTATAAACATAAAACAAAACTGTACCGTCATTTGCTTTAACATCGAAAATTTTTAACTGAATTTTGTAGGTTCTTCCGCTGTTCAGTGGAAGAAACTGGAAGAGAAACATGTTTCTTCCAAGTGGAACAAAAAAACGCGGGAAAAAAACGCGGTGTTTTTGTCGCACTGTGGAGAAGAAAGAAACTGGCGAACCCTTGGCACAGAACTATCACTATTTGCACAAAAGATGCCTCGCTTGGCCGAAGGCTTCGCCATCGATGCGCCTCCGGCGATACTGATTGTGGCGTCTTGACAAGGACTAGGTTCACCATCAATATTAAAAAACGTAGTGAATTGGGTCTGTCTTGCAATGTATGTTATCTTCTACTATCAAAACTGCACATGACATGATTTGTTCATTTTTAATGTCATTTTAGTAGGTGATATGTCTGCTGTGAAATACTTCAACAGAAAAAATTACTGAATTACTTGTATTAATTAAGTTTAACTTTTACTTCCCTTGGTGGACAAGGAGGGTTCCTAGGGGACCCAACCTAATTATCTAATTAATTGGGGCGATAAATTTAATATTTTTTTCCATGAAAGATCCGTACCAAAGTTTACACGACATACAAAAAAATATGAGTCAGAAAAAGTATATTCTTAGTCGTAAAACTGGCAAAGTAGTGGCGGGGGGGGGGGTCCTTTTCCCCCCCCCCCCCCCCGTCCACTTTGGAGTTAAGATACTAAATCATGTATTCTTAGGTATACAAACAAGACAAACATAGTGATGGGCCTCCCTACGTCCCTTCACAGGCATGAGAAATTAGTTTAAAAAAATGAATTCAGTAGTTTTGTTTTTTGCCCAAATTTACCGCGTTTGATATTTTCAGCCCCCGATTTGCGGTATTTCTGCTGGATTCACGAGTTTTTCAGTTTTTTTTTCCGCTTTCCGTTTTTTTCTGAAATTCATTCTCATGCCTGCCCTCATGGCCCATCCATTCTTCACCATTACACATGTACCTAGGCTACTCAATGGGATACCCAAGTTCCCTGAGTGTTGGAGTGTTTTTATGAAAATTTCACTGTCAGTTTTCATGTACAAAGAAATCAGTTTCTCACCCAGGGGCGGGCCGCCAGGGTAAATCATAGGAGGGGCGAAACACCATTGGGGGGGGGGGGCCAACTTTAATTAAAAAAAAATGACTCATTTTGGTTAAAAACCCTAATTCTTATGCAGTTTGATGCTTTAAACACTGTATTTTTTTTCCTGAATTTTTAAACTCGGGGGGGGGGGGGGGGGTGGGGGGGGTGGTGTTTATCCCTGTTTTTTCAGAGGAGAAGAAACCCTGCTAATGCGGATGGATGCACAACAGAGGTGCAGTGTGCTGCAGATCGTGATCAGCACAAAAAAGACCAAAGTGAAATTAAAAAATATATGCCTTCGGGACGCTCTGTGTCGCTCCATGGGACCTCCGACAGGTTTAGCACCGCATCGGGTTGTGAATGATAGGCCCAGTGACCTTTACCTTTGCACCTCGACATGTGACCTTCTTCTGAGACAGGCACCGTTCCAGACCACCCCTCTTTAAAAACCCCCACAACACCCAGGCGAGTTCTGAGTACCTCCCACCCACTTACATGTAAATCCATATAAACCAAGTGTGGTCTTCCAATCGAACTTCAATATTTCACTGTGGTCATTTTACAACTTGACATCACATGATCTTCGACCCCTTGGTATGTGACCTTTGACCTTATCAACAAATGAATAATCACACATTGCACCTATGACTCCAAGTTGGGTTTTAATCCATAAGCATGCGGATATACAGGCAAGTGTTAACCCTTTTCCACAAACAAACAGACTAACAAATATCAAAACATCTGGACAGGCAAAGTGATCCCAATGTGCCTTCCTGCCTTACGGAGGCAACACAAAAATGGTTTGTACGTTTTTTTAAACTGTGCGGCACGATAATCGTGGGTTGTGCATTGCCACCCTATCCTTTTAAAGAGAAAGGATTCTAATGGACTAAATTAGGAGTAATTAATCACATATCAGTGTAATTAGTCCGCCTAAATGAGTAAAAATTTTACATTTTTTAAAATGTAAACTAAAAATGTAATTATGCGGTTAAAAACTACAAAAATGGGTTCAAGGATTAACAAGGAAAACATTAAATTGTGACAGAGAAAATACAATTGTACCATATGCCAGTTTGACTTTTGTGCTATAATCTTCATCTAGGGAATGGGCACAATTTCAATTTTA
>JAMKCH010014833.1:0-44949 GCA_023653785.1 Ophioderma brevispina | reverse complement strand
GAGGATGCCTAATTAGTTTATAATTACATATTTTTGGGTCATTTTCCTCACAATCATCAATCCGTGTTTCACATACGTCGATTTTAAAATCGTCATTCATTTACACGTGTTTTTATATAGCGTTGTATTTGGCCGATCCCAAAATAAACAATTCAGATACAGTTCTATTTTGACGTATTTCGACGATCTTTCGTAAACAAAAGCTTTTCACATAGTGATCTATTTTACGTACATTGAAACAACGTGAATATGCTCGTATTTTGCATATCATTATTTGTGATTTCACACATACAAGACTTATAACGTTGTATCCTTTAAGATCATTAACTGTATGTTTAAATTAATTTATGGTTTCGATTAGACATTAAAATGTTCTTCCAACAGTAAAGTCTAGATATTTCTTTTATGCTTCGTTTTTGGGGGTTGCCCGTCTGCACACGAAATGTCGCGTAATTTTGAACTGCGATTTTTCCCATCGAAAATGTGTTTTTTAAAATACGACTGTATGTATTGTGGGTGACGATCCTAGATTTAAATAAAATCAAAATTCTATTGCATTTAAAGTCACAAATTTGCTACCAAAACATCAAAATGTTGCGAATTTTTGCAACCATTGAGAGCGACAAATTCACAATGGGGAGAAAAATCAACTTATTTCTCCGATCCGAAATCACAAAATTACACTTTTAAAGCCCTATCGCAAGAAAACACTCATCACTGCTGTGAATAGGATGTTTTATAAAGTTTAAAGACAACTTTATCCATTTAACTTTTTTTTAAAAAAAATGTGGAAATTACGCACCAAATTCCCATAGGCTATAACGTTATGGAACCAAGATTGATGATGATACTAATATTGGCAAGTCGGGGGGATGATTTGCGGATCACACGTGCTTCCCTTTAAATTGAAATTTGGTCTCATCGTTCGCATATTGCTATAATATTAACCGTTTCACAATTGCACACACCACCATTTTCGATCTGTCCTCCAAGTTACCCTACAACGTTTCCACAGTGACATTGTTGACTGCGAATTACAATCACTATCCCGGTTGCCCGCGCTCTCGCCACCGCTAGCGATTTGAATGGTAGTCGGTCACTAAACGGGTTGATCACTCTTCGCATAACGCAAAACTTTCGAGACATTACAATATTTTCTCCAAGCCTTCTCCATCATTTGTCTTTATATGATGCCCTCACATTGTTAAATCAAGAGCTGTCAAGAAAAAATTTGGAGGCCCCCTTGCTTCTTTCTCAACATGATCTATGAAGCCAGGTGAACATTACTGCCAAATGAACCGCTAGCTGAGATGATGGGAGCGGTCAATAAACGGTGTTCACTATTCACATCATGCAAAACTTCCATCAGGACATTACAATATTTTCTCCAAGCCATCTCCCTTTAGGCCTTTTGCTTTTTTTCGCTGTCACAAATTTCACACTTCACTATGCTTCAATCTGCCTTTTAGTGTTAATCAGGAGCTATAAGATTTCCCCCAACATTAGCTAATAATGAGCCAGGAGGAAATTTACTACCAACATTGGCCATCCAAATAACTCCCACTCCCAAAGACTCAATCAGTTGATAGCGGGGGTCGTAGAAAATGGCCACTACGTGACTCAATCATTGGTGGGAAAGCGGGTGGTCAGATACCCCCTTAGGAAGAAATTGCGGCACAATTGGGAAACTTTGAGGCAAGCAGCCGTTTTGGACGCTAACCCTCCATCGGGGCCGATATTTTCAAATTGGTCGGGCTGACTTTTTCCTGACCGCGTTTTTTGGGCCCCCGTCCTACCCATTCTGCTCAGATGTAACTGGCTACATGCCTCTCTAGCGGTGACAGTCATTGATATTTCGTTACTAAAGATGGATTTAGAGTTGCGAACCTGTGTGTAAGACAATGCCGACATATCCTCTAAAATTCGACTCATTTGGCCCCAAGTTTTGGACTCAATCAATTTCATTTTAATAATCTACCAAACCACCTCTCAGCTTTTTGCCTCTAGGTAGAAAACTCTATGTGGAGCAACTTTTCTCATCCAACAAAAAATGTTGGATGAGGAAATTTTGAGAAAAAAAAATTTGAAATTTGAATAGTTTAGGATAGGATTTATTTGTTTCAAATTGGCCGTTGCCTTTTTTCTCTTCATCAGACCACAATTAATGATCGCGTGGGAGGAGATTTATGGTAGCGTTGTGCATGTTTTGTTTTACAGAGATGGACAAGTAAATTTAGCTTGTCCCCCATCGCCAAATACTTTGCACCATCCCCGAGTGCCGCGATCGGTGATTTTTGTATAACATTTGCATCATATTCAACATCGTAAATAAATCCACAACTCAACGATCTTCTGAAATTCTAGGCCCGGGTCTGGACAGGAGAGGATTGCTGTGCCGGTGCATTGTAATGCTGTTGTCCGGGAGCGCTCTGCGTGCAGGCCCATGCCAGGCATGCCATACTGCAAGAAAAAAATGTCCTGGTGAGCCTTGTCCACTTGAGTGGAGTGGGGACGGGGGGCTGTGGCTGGTGGGCATGCTATGTGCAAATCACGGACCATCACCATCAAAGGCTAGACTGGTCATTGTTCTTGAAATGCAATTGCCCAAATGCTTTAATGTATGATGTGTTTTTTGACTTTTTTCATACTATAAGCATTTGGTTTATGGCTTCATTCACATCCACTGTTAGTCTAGCTGTCACCAGGCTGAACCAGCACACGCCAAACAACATGGTAGTGTACCTCAAACCTTAAACAGTGTACGTTTGGTAGTACACGACACTGGGGATGATTTATTATTACTGGCACCATAATAAATTGACACCTTTAAAATGCGGTTTATTCCGTTAACTTGCCGAATTCGTAGCCTTTGGCAGAATACTAAATTCCATGCTCATGCAAGCAGTTGGATAGTCAGTCATGCATAAAAGGTAGAGGACCGCTCATTCCATGGTCCCGATTTTAGGTTTCGGAATGTCTTGTTTGGTCACCTTTGATGTGCCATTGCCCACCTAACTCACTGACGGAATTAAAGCTTGTTAAACGGAATAAAGCACATGATGCGATTGGTATGTTGGTCACGTCTGACATCACGGGCATACAAGGTATTGCCTTGTTTCTTCTTTTCTCCTCCCATGGAATCACATTGATCCCAAAAAACATGCAGATTACAATTTTGAGTTAAACAGGCCCATCCATTTGGGATATTAGAAGCAAATGTGTACTAACTTTAGAGAATAAAGGTATGATTTGGGGATCCGCTACGCCTCTTTACCACGAACTGAAACCAAGGCCATACCATTATTTTAAGTGGACAGAAATGGTGTCGGTACCGGTTTCAATTAGTCGTAAGAGAGTACCGGTGTGAAAGCAGATATAGTCCGCGGAACCAACAGTCCGTGCTCCATTGCATAGACGATAACAGAAATACAGCGTGAAACTAATGTTGCGTGAGAGTCAACTGAATTGAGTGCTCAATTCTTTACCATTGTACCCGGACTATGAGTACGCAGACTATATTCGAGAACATGTTCACTGTCAAGATCATTTTCGCCTAAATCATCAAATATACTTTATAGGTTCTCATTCTAACAGATAAACCAAGCTTAAATCATTTACGGCGACTCAAATCGCCAAATTTTTTAGGAAAACTGAGCGATTTGGGGCCAAATTGTTTAAAAATCCTCAAACATTTGTTATGCTTCCCCCCAAAAAATTTCACTTAAAAATTCCCCCCCCAAAAAAATCACTGTTTTCCCCAGAAAAAGAGGTCTGGGCGCCGCCTGTGTGCCTGCAACTTAACACTTGTGGCCTGTACATTGTGAAGTACATGCACCGGTGCATGTATTCTGTAATTCTAAGCCTGCCGCCAGGTAATTTATCACATCGCAATTTTCTTTGGCTGATTTTTTCTGGTCGGACCACGGGAGATAAAACACTGATTGACACTGCTGCTATTTGTGGACCATTTCCCCCTCAGGAAGACCCTTCGCCTTCTATGCACACAAAGGCAGGCATTTTCAATACCTGCCACATGGATTGATCGAGATCTCGATCACTTGTCGCACAGTGAAGTGATACAGCTGATGGACTTGAAACGCTTTCCCGTGTCATGACATTTTAATTTTTAATCAACGAAATGAGTCCTAATTACAAGTTTCTATAGACCTGAATTTTGGAATTTTGGTGCGATAATAACATTTTTTTGACATGTAAATTTGCTTTCAGGTTTAAATTATACTTGTTTAGTTTTAAAGTCCCTACTTCTGGAATTTCTTTTGTTTCTATTTTTTTTTTTAAATTTAAAAAATTCTTTTGTTTTCTATTGTGTGTTTTTTTAATTTACAACTTCATGTATCTCAAAATGAACGACATGTTACTGACCGTTAGAACCCTTGTGATTCTCACCAATAATATAATACAGGTCAAGAACTCATCCATAGTATTATCTTATTGTCCAATCGGAACTACACTGTGACCTGTTAATTTTGTCAGTAACTCTAAATTAAGAGTTAGAACACCAGGGCATGTGCTATTTTAAATTTTCATTGCAAAATACTATACTGCACACATGCGTGCTGTGTAATACATGTATTTAGAGAATAAAAAGGTATTGTTTTAGCCTCTGCCGGTATCTAATCATGTCATATCACACAGACGTCAGCATTATTTTCAAGGCACTACCCAGTGCTTCGATTTAGAGGGTTTTTACATGCCCAATTTGCTTTAACTTTGGCTCTCTGCATGCAGATTTTCCCTGTGCATGGCAATGTAAAATTGGTGTAATTATTTCAGCCCATTTTTAGGAAAAAATCAGGGGTTGTGCAATGTCAGATTTTTATTTCTAATCGAGCCTGGCACTACCCTGATCCTCAGCCTTTACCCCACCAAACCAGAGATCACGGTTGATTGAAGCATTAGACTACATTTCCCGCAATAAATCGTGGACAGTGTGGAAACAATTGGTACCATCAACGTAGCAGCACGGCAATGCATGGGGCATATTTACGCAGCTTTGTAAATGAGATCAAGCATGTATCGCTGTGTCTTACGCTGAATGCTCTATGTCCGGCAGGTTGTCTACGCAATACCTGGCCACATTCTTCTGTGGAAACTGGTAGTGTCCGGTTCCATAACGGTATGGACCAGTGGTGAGGAAATGCTAAAATTTAGCGATTAAAATTTTACTGTTGTATTTAAAATAGGTCCCCATAATTGGACTTCACATGGCGTTTCTTTAACGGTATGCCTTTAACAGTCCGATGTGAAGTCCCAAAACATGTGTATACAGCTATGACCTTTTGTGTGGCCTTCAAATTTCGACCACTGCCAACATGTCACCCTAGTCCAAGTTTCATATACACCGGTGCTTTTGCTAAAACACTCTTCTACCTTTAGCACCATCTATATCCAATTTTTACATAACTGAATACAAAGCTAAAGCTTCATTTTAGCACCTGGCAATACAAATCAGGACTTAGCACACGTCAGAATCTTAAGACAAAGTCTGAAATTTCATTAATTTCACTTCATAAAAGTGAGGAAAGATATTTTTACGACCATCCTGTTGCTGCTAACACTCTAAGGAATACTTTCAGCTGGAATCGGGATAATATTCATTCGCCTGAAGCGTGAAAATTATTGGAGAATGTGAGACAAAAATTTTTGTCCAAATCATTTACATACTATTTTTGGACATGACTCCTCAATTGATTAAGACACTTAATGGCATTAGGAAATTGGTTCATACGGAGGATCATGCTCAGGCATGACTATAGTTGAAAATTGAATTAAAACATTCTTTCAGCAGCGATGGGAGTTGTCCTCTCTTGCTCAATGGTACCTTTTAAAACTGTAAATGTGTTTTTATAGCAAAATTCGGTAACTTAATCATATAATTTTTGTTTTTTTTTTAACGCCGACATTTTATCCCTCTAAACGTGATCAAGGCGCTGTGCGGCTTCCATGAAGGCTCTCAGCCCATCCAGAGAAACCATATTTACCACCAGAACAGATTTATCCAAGATCTCGATTTTATAAGCAGGAGGAACCCGGAGTAACCCGGGAAACCTGCGGGAACGAGTATGGATTTCGAAAACAAAATTCACATAAAGCCACCGAGAACAGCCCCTACCAGGAATCGAACCCGAGACCTCAATGGAGAAAGGCGAGGGAAGATACGCTGCAACAACCCGAACCACCCGTCGATCAAAATGCCAGGCTTTTTTATTTGGCATTTTTTCGGCCCCCCCCCTTTAAATGCATTAGATCTCATGTTCTTTGATTTTTTTTAGTCCGAGTATGTTTCTAATGAGTAATACATTAGGGATAGAATTCTAAACCTGATGATTTCCATTCCACCGCTGAAAGTGTATGGCATGATCCCTTTTTCAAAATATAAAGTCTGAGAGTGAGACTAGACTGAGTGAGTCTAGACAGGTGAAGCAGCTGGAGTTTGTAACTGTTATACCTTAACAGCTTTGTCTGGATCAACTCCATTTAGTTACTGAGTATTTCTTTAACTATCAAAGCCACAAACGTCAACTTCTCAACTTAAGAAGTAAGGCTTTTATCCCCATAATTTTGTTATGATCCCGGGTGAAGATCGTACTCACAGGGAGTTCACAGCTTATGGAAGAGTCATACGCTGTCTTTAGCAGCGTTATTGATATTGCGCATGCCCTTAAACACAAATCGTGTTGGCCCGTCATGAGTGTGTCCCCTGTGTTGACCCGTAATTGCTGAGATTACTGACCTTCACCGCCTTCATGCCCGGGCTGCAATGATTTCAAACAAGAAATTGTACTGATATAATAATTATAGTTCTAATGTAAATATTCTACTCATTGCTCGAGGCAGGGCCCTACGCATGAATTACTTTTTTGGAGGGGGCGGGACCCCTCGAAAACGTGGCTCTGTTGGTAAAGTGAATCAACCCCCCGGTCCTTTTGACATCTCATCACCTAATTGGGCTTACTGTCAAAATTTTCTCTCAATTTGGACCTCTTCATCCACATATCAAGCAATAAAGATGACCTTTTCGGCCCTTTGTGGAATTCCCCCCACCCCCCCCCGCGTACTCTCTTAAAACGCAAAGATTGAAAAATCATCTAAAAGATTGGTTGAGGGAAAACGCTAAACTTCATTGAAACTTCAATGGAATTTGTTTGAATTTTTCGATCTTTAGGAGCTTTTAAGACTGATTTCTCATTCTTAATCTGGACTTTTCCCTCACCTCAATCTTTCCATTTAAGAGAGTAGGGGTCTGTTTCGCATTCATGGTGGCAAAAATCAAGAACATGGCCTAATCCCTATCTAATTACAACTTTGAGGTGATTTTACTTTTTACCACTCGCTGTTGTTTTTAATCTATTGTATTTTTTATTCTACGATGATATTTTTTAGTAATTATTGCCAAATGAAACACCCTTTACACAATACTAGTGATATCCGGGGCTGATATTTCAAGATGATAGCGGTACCGTACGTCATGTTTTAGAGTGTCCGCCCCATCCGTATTTCGAGCGCCGATGGAAGAATACGATCCGTTAATTTTCATCATTCATTTTAACAGTATTTGTATAATTGCACTTGTGATAGTTACAGTGTGTGTGTGGTGTGTGTTTTTTTTAATGTAATTTTGACCATATCCACCCGACTATTACTAATTGCGCAATTTTCACGTTGCATGTAACCTGTAATTGTAAAACAATAGCAGTAACAATTTTGCAAAGAAGAACCTGAAATAAAAATGCTTTAAAAAATACAAACATAAGATGTTTCTATTTCTGCTAGTGTGTTTTTCCGGTGGTGTTTTATTTTTGTAAATTTGAGTAAAATGACAAAATGAAGATCGGCCTCAATACACGATACATGATCCGCTAATGACAGGTAATAAAGATTACGTACACTCTCTATGTTTAACATCTTTATGTCATTTTATGTCAGGACTTTGGTCATCACGATCATTTAATACACATAGCTCCTATTACTCTGTTTGTGGCATCACTTGACGTCGTGGTTTGTTTTGATTTTATCAGGATTCTTTTATTTGGTCACTATTTGACACAAAGAAATTAATTGCGTAAAAACAGTTAATCGTGACGTGGTTTGGCCTATGGTTGCTGTAGTATAATTAGTGTATACCATACCACAATGTTCGGACTTAGAATGGTCTACCTGCCGATCATAGCGCTTTTGCAGATAAGTTAGAACTCGATGGTTATATACGGGCCCAAAAGAGTGTTATAGGGCACCAGCAAATATCAGCGAGGAAGGGTCAAAATTACCAGAGCACGAATGGCCTTAGCCTAAGTTGTTATCACGCCCTCTTAAATAGTCAAGTGGCTTAATACCCCGTACGTCGTCGATGGTTGAAAAGAAACCTATACGGAATTTTTGTACAGTGTTTTATATGCAAAAAACTAATGTAGATGTTCATATTTGAAACAAACGTCTTTAAACTCTTTGGAAATCTGAAGAAGAAACAAAACTACATGAACATTCGCGACTTTTATCTTTAATTATCCGGATCTATAATACAAATCTTTTCGTTCTAAAACTAATCACACAGTTCCTAAATCAAACTTCTAGAAAGGCACCAATGTATTCGTTTTGTCATTGCAAGATATGGGGGTTTATAACTTCGGGTTAAAACCCATCGCCAAAAGAATGGTCTCGACCGTGCGAAAATCAAAGCACAAACAATGGAAGCACTATGGTTCTCCCCTTCCAAGAAGTGTAAGCAAATGGCATCAGTTGGAAAGATCATGGCCTCTGTGTTCAAACCTGGGATAGCAGAATGGTTCATTATATCAACTACCTCTAAAAAGACCATCACAGGACGAATGGCATCAGTAATCCGAGAAGCCATCAAAGGAAAGAGGACAACTGTGATCTACAGTCTTCATGTTTGCTGATAAATTAATGCAACTGTTCATTCAGTGCAAGTTGCCTCTCCTGGTTTACTCACCCTATCTGGCTTCTTCAGACATAAACCTGTTGGACATATACATGATTCCCAAACTCAAATCCCACATCAGGGGGACCATTTAGAAACTGATGTTGAGGAATAGTCATGCTCAGAGGTCTAGTTGAAGACCCAAGATGAGACCTGCTTCCACCAAGGGAAAGTAATGCTTTGTTGGAAGAACCATGATTTCTTCAGTTCTCCTGTCATATGCCTTCTTGGTAAGGCTTAGAAGTTTTTAGATTTTCCCCCTTGTACTTCTTTTGCCAAATTTGTGTTAAGAACCAAACTTGGGAAAGAGGGGTAGTGGTTTAACAATTTTTATCCCTGTCACAATATCTGTGATACTTCTGACTGAGTAACCAATCAAAATAGACTCTCTATATTGTTTGCACCTTTAAGCTTTTCCTAGCCAATCAGATTGATTGGTAGTTCCAGTGCAGGGGGGTTAACCATTCTCATGATGCAATGCAGTGTATGTGAGTACGTAATATGGGCATATCAGTATCCAGGGATAAAAAAATGCCTAAAAATTCAAAGAACAGGACATTACAAGATCATGTCAGTATTTCCCAAGTACTTATCATCTTCTGCATTAAAAGGCATCAATGTAAATGTGGTATTGTGTTGAGGGTATAAGGGTCACATGACCTCATGAAAGTGCAGTTTCCTAATCAATGCATTATGGGATTGTATGGTATTTTGGTTGTTACCTATATTAAAGGAAAAATAATCAGCCACAAAAATCTAGTACTGGCTGTACCTCATCCCATCTCAGTACTGACCACTTCTATGAGATTTTGGCCCAATATTATGCTTCAGGAGCATATGGTCTAGGACCATATGGTCCTGGAGCATAATTAATCTTGAAAAATATTCTAAGTCAAATTTGAATGCACATACTCCAGGAGCATTTGACAAAAGCAGTATTTCACTTATAATATTTCTCCACTGTTCCAGGATCATATTTGCCATATGTTCCTGGAGCATTGTGCATTCAAATATGTTCCAGGAGCATGGTCAAATATGCTTGTGGAGCATATTTGACTTGGAATATTTTCCCAGATTATTTATACTCCATGAACATATGCTTTAGGGCCATATGTTCCTGGAGCATAATATCAGGCCAAAATATCATAGAAGCATACCGACCAGGAAAGCTTCACTGGCGAGCTGTTTCACAGATCAGTTAATACTATTATTTACCCGAATAAGTGAGCCCTAGTTCTTGGGCTGTAAAATCATTAAGTAGAATTCACAACCAAGAAATGTGTGGACAGCCAGGCATATCTTTTATCATAATTTATTTATTAGTAATATATGACCACTGATAATAAATTGCAAGTGATCTATCATCCAATCCATGTATCATTTGTGTCCCGGTTTGTAACATTTAGGACTTCTGCAGGGAAAATTAATCATGTCATATTGCGAGGCCTATTTACCAACCCATCTATTGAAATTTGCCTTGCCTGATAAAGGAGGCATATTATAATTTACAGAGTCTACATGGCCTTTAAAAACGGGCTACTCCTTCGAATTCAGGTACTGTGACACACATGGAATAAATTAATAAAAACGACTGTTCAATAGAGATACGCCCCCCTGCGCTGTTCGGGGTTTGGTTTAGATTGGACACGATGGTTCCCTGCTCATGTCGTAAAAGGCGTCTAAATGGGGCCCCCTGCGGGTTCGGGGTTAAGAATGCCCGATGATTGTTGTTCCCCTGCATGTAGTAAAAGGCGACTAAAAGGGGCAACTCGTCTGTTATTTGAACAGACGGGTTGTATTTAAATTTAGGATCCGATACTATTAATGTGTGATTGAATCGATCTGTGTAATGGTATTATTTAAGAGTTCTGTTGTATTACCGTTTAAGTACATAGCTTAAAATAAATTAACATGAAAAACAAACAATTACATTACATTGTAATATTAGGCTAAGACCACCTATAATTTTTTTTGTAATAGTAAATAATGCATGTATTGGTTGTACTGATATAATTGTTGATGGAATTTCAAATCTATCAGGTTGGGCATAATGCCCAAGTGATTGGAGCCATTTGATAAAATGTACAGTATGAGACCATCTAGTTGGTCTGTATAAAGGGGATCTCATGTTTGCATGTTTGATGTGAGGGTCGAATCTGGATTTGAAGTTGAAGTTTTTGCTTGATACTTGGATGAGTGATGACCTTATTTGTCATCGGTCTAGGATTGTGGTATAGTTATAAATTTATCAGTATAGGTGATGTTGAATCAAGCAAAAATGAGTCGGAAGTCGCAAATATGATTTGAGATATAGCCAACATAGGAGAAAATGTCTTTTTTCCTATTGTGTTGGCCACCCTTCAACCTGATCATATCTTTGGAAGTAAAAGAATTGTCAATTTCCAGGGGGGGGTTTCAGCAAAATGTAGCTTTTTAAATGGTGGGCATACAGCCTTACAGATGAAAAGTAGATAGAAATTGAACTGACCGACACCTTCAGGACTCATTTTGCTTGATCGCATCACATATCTTTGAAATTGTTTTATGATGATGTTTCTAGGTTTCTTGTTTATACATGGCTAGTGATGCCTGGTTCATCACTGTCTGATGTGTATCCTTTTGTATTTTAATTGTAATTTGAAGTTGAAGTTTAATATTGCGTGTTTTTTATATTTAATGTTAAATGAAAATGTCTGAACGATTTTATAACAACAATTGTGTTGAGTTGTCGTAAATTTTATACTCACTCATCAAAGAAGATAGAGTTATGATTTGTTCTTAAAGGGTGCTCTTGTGCACGATTTAGTTATTGGTTTCTGCTTGTATGATTGTAAGAGCCTGCCACTTGCACATACGCTCCATCAAGTACCATGATGGTAGAAGCAATAATGCATATTGCAAAGCCCTATTTGATACTGTGCTAATATTGATGGTTAACCATTAAAACAGCAGTTTTTTGTTTATATCTTGGGAATGAAATGAATTTGAGGGCTCAAATTTCAGGACGACAATGAGAAAAATATGGCCTTTCATCTGATATCAAAATCGATACTACTTCCGGGTAAATCAGGGGGGCTCCCAAAGACAATCGGAACACACACCTTTTAAAGGTGCTTGTTCCAATTTATGTCTATTGTGTTCTCTACTTGATATGAGAGCCTCAGCACTTGCACATATGCCCCATCAAGTACCTTTGGAAACAAACTTGCAGTTTTTATGAAAGAAGCAATAATGCATATTGAAAAGCTCTATTCAATATTGTGCTAATATTGATTGTTAACCATTAAAACAGCAGTTTTTTGTTTATATCTTGAGAATGAAATGGATTTGAGGGCACAAATTTCAGGACAACCATGAGAAAAAAATATGGCCCTTTTATCTGATATCAAAATCGATACTACTTCCGGGTAAATCAGAGGGGTCCCAAAAATGATCGGAACACACACCTTTAAGACCCCCCCCCACCCCCGAAGTACACTTGTTACAAAAATACTGGAATTAATGTCCCCGAGATGGGTCTTATTAATTTATTACACTGTATCACAGTATCACAAATTTAAATAAGCTAAAGTGTGTTTTATTAAATCCTGGCTTAGGGCTTTATGCATTTAGAGGGAATCGTTCTTGAAGTCTAATTAAAAGATAGAGCTATGTGTTGTAACCATGTCAAGTTATCAACTTATTCCGATTCCACACTGCTACTAAACCGTGCAATGAATGTTAAGTACCACACACACGCATAATAAAAGGATATGAACAGCACGTTACTTGTTTATCTTGCGATTACTAGAAATTTGAGGATTATCGTTGGTCTCGTTAGCAGTTTGCGTTTATATATTGACTTACTGATATTATTACCTCTTCCCGCAAGTGGGGAAAAGCTTCACGGTTCAATTTTTAATTTGCCACCTCAAGCAGCGCCAACACCCTTGAGATATTTTTCCAAGATGCGAGCGAGTGAGAGAGAGAGGAGCGGGGGGAGCTTATAGTGTCAGCCTCCATATGGTGGTGTCGCTTGTACTGCTTTAATATAAGCCAGAGGGTGTTTTGAGTCAATCCCACAATGCACCAGTTTTGGGAAATTTCACCTCAATAGGGTCATGTGATCCCATAAAAATCTTATTCTTAATATATACATGAAAACCCTGACTTTAATGCCCATTTTAGCCCACAAAGCATTAGTACTTAAGGAATTTTTAGCATGATTATGAAATGTCTTGTGGTTCTTAAAATTTTGGAACACTTTTTATCCCTAAGTACTGACATGTGTTTGGTACAGTACAGTATAGGCAAATTGCTATGCATCATGGGATTGATTCAAAACACCCTCTGAATATAAGCTTAGAATGATAATTGTCTTCATAGATTGAAAAATGAGGTTCACAAGTGCTTGTTTGTTAATTTGTTTGATATTAGACTTGTAGAATAGAAAGTGTCGTGTAGAGGGGTTGAGATGCCTGCATCTGGAGCAAAGGGACCTTGGTTCAAGTCCCAGCGGGGGATATTGTTAGGATTTAATCAGGTCTTCAATTCTGGTTTTAATTTGTAAAGACTAGACTAGTTCCAAGTCTTCTGGGAACCTGTGACATTAAATATTATTGCTGAAGTCTACAAGAAAGTTAGATTATATGTCATTATTGGACATGGTGGAAAAATATGTTTTCCAATGATGTCTTACTTTTTATCCCTCTGGCTTGAAAAGCAGAGGGGGATATTGTGAGGGTGCAAATGTCCGTATGTATGTATGTGTATGTATGTGTGTGTGTGTTCCAGTTTTGGTTAGGTTTTTGTTTTTTGCGTCTCCTTCGAAAAATTTAAGTCCGATTTAAACCAGACGTGGGGTTAAGGTGCAATAGGGGTTCCCCCATATGTGGATGATATCAAAGGTCATGGACCAAGGTCAAAGGTCATCTGAGGTCATGTTCCAGACTGCCAGTTTGGTTAGATTTTTGTTTTTCAGGTCTCCTTCAAAAAGTTTGTCCAATTTAAACCAGACTTGGGGTTAAGGTGCAATAGGGGTTCCTTCTTATGTGGGTGATGTCAAAGGTCATGGACCAAGGTCAAAGGTCATCTGAGGTCACGTTCCAGACTGTCATCTTGCCGGGAGATGACGCAAGTTTACTTGCAGTATTTTTTAACATATGAAGATATGGCAGGAAATTATGCATTTTCCACATAATTTCCACATACGTTTGTCTTTATTGAATAACAAGGTTATCTGCAAAAATTGTCTTGTTAGTGAATTAAATCGTAACTGATATTTTTTTCAAAGTGAGTTTTTTAGGTATTATTAAAAAGTAGGACAATAGATCTTGTCATGTATTTCAAATGACAGTCTCAATTTATTGCAGAGTTATTGAGCTAATGAGACCTAATTAGGCATAGTTATGACTTTGTTGCATGCAAAATTGAATTTCTGTTGAGTGCAACAAAATCGTAATTGGTTGTTAGGACTATTGCATTCACTAGGAAAACCAGTCATGTAGGGGAATACTGATTTACTTTGTAAGGTAATAATTTTAAAGGTGGGTAACCCAATCGTGGGTCTGACAGGGGATGTGGAAACATAAAAGAAGGTCAACAAAAACAAAAAGATCACCATTTGCCCTCTGGTAGCCAAACCTCTAGTATATTGTGGCAGAAGCCCCTACCAACCATGTAATTCATTCCCTCAGGACCCTCCCCTGGTTCCAACAGGGGTGGGCAAATATTGAAGAAAGTTAACATAGCACAAAAAAGTCAACCTTTGGCCATATTATTTTCCCTAATTAACAGTATCAAACATAAAGCGTAAAAGTGGAATAGTCAATAGCATGATTACTCTGTGATTTTCAGGCACCCATCTGAGAAACCTGAAAATTCCTAATTGTCAGTTTGCCGTACCCCATCTCTCTCTGATGAGCCAAACATCAATGAAAATGTACCTGAGCAAGATACAAAGCCATATCTTTGCTTACCTTCGTGGAGACGCTGACACATTTGTCATGCTACGAGATTGAATTAGATGTACAGGTTGTTACATACAGGCATATAATATAATTTTACATAGCTATGCTGCTTTTTAAATTTTGTGTATACACATGTGAGGCTTGAGTGAATGTGACACGTCTACTGAATACTGTGGATCAAACTGGCCTTGAAATACGTATGCTTGTACAGTCACTGCTAGCAGATACCAGGATCTTGTGTGTGTGGGTTGAGTATTGGACTTAGTGGAGCGGTTTGGACTGCAAAATTGTCGACAACCCCTCCCCTCGGTACAACAAAACGCAACCACTTCTATTCGAAAGATAATAATAAATAATTTTAAAAAATGATGGTTGTGGTCAAAAACTTTGGTGGCAGGGGTGTTTTTTGGGTCAAAAAATCACGTTTTTGAGCTAAAAACTTAAGAATATCAAGATTTATTAATTTCTTAGCAAAACAAATGTTAATCATCATGCAATACTATCAATCTCTGACATTTATATTATAGATTTCTGTTTTATACAATATATAAAGGGTCTAGAATTTTAGCCCCAAAATCCCCTTTTTTCCTTAAAAAAGCACCCTTTTTATCACATGGCAGCACAACGAGTATTACCTGAACCCTTTATGCAGTAATAAAACCTTTTGTTTTTTTTAAAAGGATTTTTAAAACTTGACCCTGATTTGAATTTTTACCTTAAAAATTTACAATAATATTTCGCTTAACTTGCAGCCCAATTTCATTTTTCGGACATAGAAATCATCCCTGCCACAAATATTTCAACCACCCAATCATTTTCGTTAAATTCTTATTATTTATCCTTCAAATAAAGGGTGGTTGTGTTTTGTTGTACGGTGGGGAGGGGGTAACTCGAAAACTAGAGGACTTTTTCAGGCTCGCCGCTCCGCGTTTTTCTGTCTGCTGAACTGAACGACTTGGCCTCTGTAACAAGTGCCAGGGAATTACTTTTGGGAAAGTCAAGAGACGGATTTTGGCAAAATTTTAAGGTTCGTTTTATCTTACAATGTATCATCTTCTGTTTACTTGGAAATATGGTTGCATTTTACAGTATAATGAATGTAAGTTAAAGGCAGTGAAGAAGTACTCTAAATTTAAATTTAAGTAAAGATCACCAATTGATTATCTATAACATTCAATAACAAGATTGGTTTGAACTAAGCCAAAGATTACAAAGTCAAGGATTTTATTTAGTAGGAGTTTCAGCTAGGAGGCTGGAAAAATAGGTTTGAAAAATGCTCATTTGTATGCTAAAGCTGCTGATTTTTTATAAGAGTCTCTTTAGTTTGTCACTCCTGCCTCTCTCACAGACAAATTTTCCCAATTTTGATATCATTAATCATAACTATAAATTTTAGCCCCACTCAGTCCACAACACCAAATTAGAGGGATGAAAATGCCTATTTTCCTTTTCAAATAAAATCCCCTTAGGTTGAAATTGACCGACCCAGATTTTGTGTTTTGGAATATTTTGTTTAGTTTTGCCAAAATCATCAGCCGTTTTTTTGGCGAAAATTTTAAATTTTGATAAATTTAAAAATATGTTTGTGAAAATTGTTCACTTTTCTCAAGATTTTTTCACATTTGCCAAATCACGACCTTACTTGTAAGGTCCCGCCCACCCGAAACCTGTTTCGTCGCTTTACCCAATTTTTTTTCTATCACTGATCATAGACGCAAAGCTTTAATTTATTTGCACACCCAGACACCCATAAGTAGGGGCGATAAAAAAAAATGGACATTTTTTTTCAAAAACATTTTTTTTCCTAAATCCATCTCCCCAAAATTGTGCTGTTTATTTATCCTAAGGAGGGATGACAACCATGTAATTAAGTATAACTGATGTCTAGCCCGACTAATTTTGAATCCATTCTATAAATGATTAATGCAACATTGATTAGAAGATACATTGCTTTCAGGCAACCATTTTAACTAAAATGACTCCGGAGTCTTTTATTCAGCAGATGACGAAAAATGGAATTTAACACAAGAAACACACCGTATTTGATTGCCATGGCACCAACCCTGTTTTGACTGTTCTGTGACCTTTGTGGTTTTAATATCAATGAGTACAGTCTATGATATTCATGTAATAGTACATGTGTTGATTAAAGTTTAAGGCACTCTGAAAGTTTCCTAAAATTCCTGGATGTCTTTAACCCTCTTATCAATGCCTATCTTTTTCGGGGTAGGTTTTTTTATGTGTAAAAATTCTCTATTCTTCCAATGACCTAGACTCAATTGCAAGCTTTGAAGGATTTCATATTTTGTGAAATGTGTCATTGCGCTTTAATTTAGGTTTTAGATACCAAGAAGATATTTTTTTTCTTTTTCAGTGATTGAAGGTTGGTTATGATCAGAGGTTAGCTGTAATGTAAATTTACTTGATTAGAGCTAATATCAGGAGGTTAATGTTATAAACATGAATTAATGACCATCAAGATGACTTTCTGCAATATCATTATGCCAAGTTGATTTACATTAATAATATCTCTCCAGTTTTTGTTAGACTTCACATACCGTAATGGTGTGTATGCAATAGACATCCATGAAGTTTTTAAAAATAACAATATGGCATTTAGACCCAATAATTAAGATCCATTTCATTTGGTTATCCATTAGGAATCCCAAGGCAAATTAGCCACAGTTGTTTGAAAGTTCTCAGTGAGACAGCAGGTCACGCTGGCATGCTTTATTTTTCTTTTCACATGAAAACATTGGTGCAGCGCTGACCTCTGCTCTCCAGTTGGTAGAAAACGGTTGAAACAACTTCGTTTTTGGTGCTCGTAACTCCGTTGTTTTTCATTTTTACCAAATATTGCAAGAATGTTGTCAAAATAAAAAAAATAAAAAAAATAGATAATTATAATGATATTTTGGGGGTTGAAAAACCAAGGCTGAAACGTGACAAAAATTGGTGGTTTTAACATAATGCGTGGTCTTGACAAATTCCAGGAGCGTCACAGGAAAGGTCATTTTCAAAGTTGAACAAACATAAAGGGACATCTTGATCTGTAAAAAAGTCCTGTGCACGTGAAGCTGTTCGTTTTTGGGAAGCGAAGACCACTGTTAGTTCATAGATTGCCAGTTTGCAACATGAATTCCCCTATTCTTTAACATGGCGAAAAACACCACTGATTTGCACTACAGACTTGTGGTGGATCAAACAAAGAGCCAGGACGCGTGGGGTCTTTTGTTTATGTCAAATCCATGCCGTCTTACCTCGTCCAAATAACAATTTCTACGGTATCAATGTGTCACTGTGACCTCAGGACCCTTACTGTAGGTCCTCATTTATTATGACAACTTCAAATAAAACAAAAATATCAGAGCTTGACACACTTTTGAAAACTAATTTGGCTTATTCAAATAACATATACCGCTGACTTCATCCTGTGTAACTTTTACAACATTTTATTGTTTGCAAATCTTAGTTTTCTTACAAATTTAGTTTTAACACATGATCTCTCTATGGGGAATGGATATATAGAGGGTGCTATAACATACATGTAAAGTCCTGACCGTTGTAGGCCAATATGTCAAGATTCCAAACCAATGGATTTTTTATTGTTGCAGAGGTAATAGCTCTGTCAGTGCCCCTACTTATATCATTTTTTCCAAAATTGTGGTCGGGCCACTGCTTAAAAATGCTCTAAAAATAAGAGACGATTTGCATGGGGTCAAACGCTGTGAGGGGCATGTAGTATTTTTGGGCTGCTGGTAAATCATGATTTCTATTTGGTACGTCCTTTATTAGAGCAAACAATATTTCCTCCCCCACTGCAATATTTACCAGCAGGTCAATATCGCATGCGGTAGTTTTTTTATACTACCACCCATGCCCGGAAGCAAGGTCTCCCGCACTACCTCAAAGGCGAGCTATTGGGAATGATTTTTCTTATCTTTTTTTGGACTTTTATATTAAAATTTTATATATTTTAAAAGAAGCAGCAGTGAGATTCGAAGCAACCCAAGACCACTGTATCATGAGGTCAGCTACCTAACCCAAGACCAACGAGGATTGGTGTGCCAGCATTTGCAATTCTAATCGTTGATCCCATTTACGGAATAAATCGCTAATGATATTGTGGTCAGCAATCAGTATAATGAATAGCGTCCGCTCTGGAACGGTTGCTACAACTCATGCTCCAGGAGCATGAATGTGTGGTCAAAATCTCAGCCTTGGGTCAATATCAGCAGCTTTTACTTGAGGGGCAGATCCTTCAAGGAAGGCCCACAATATACATTGTAATTGCACACCAACTGCTGTTAATAATTTTAAAAAATTAACTTCAATTGTATAGCAAGTAGAAGCTTGGGAGTGCAATTTCTTCATTCACAGCGACAAATTACAAAGCTTAAATTAATTTAGCATTGTACACTGAAAGGCATTGAAGGAAAATAATGTATTTTTTCTTGGAAAAAAAACCAGCTTGCAAGCTGTGTATAGATTTATAAGTATTTTTGAAGGTTTAAATTTTAGCAACTTTACTTACCATGTCTCTGATTGGCTGATTACTGTAAAACAAGTAAATTTCGCTAGCAATTTAATTTCGCTAATTTCGCTAAGACCTCCAAATCGCTAAATTAAATTGCCGCCAGTAAAGATGAATTGCTATAGTCTAACATAGCAGGTTGATTCAAATTAGTGAAATTAAATTGCTGCAAAAATATGATTTGCTAATTCGCTAAATTAAGTTGCCGTGAAATTAAATTGTTTTACAGTACATCATACGTGGTAAACATAATATTTTGCAACAAGAAAAGTTCCAGAGAAAGATCCCATCTTTTTTTGCAGCAATAAATGTTCACAAATTAATCTTCCATTAGAGCTTTTTAAAGAAATTGATTCACAGCAAATGATTTTCCTAAATTGAAGTCTGCAGAGTTCACAAAATTTGTGCTCGTGAAAGAATTGTTTCACAGTATTAATAAGTGACCTTTGTACGAAGCAACGCTGAGTACGCTAAAAGTAAATTTCAAATAATTGCTTGATTACTACCCGAAAAATACTGTGATGGATGAATATTCTAGACGTTTGTATGGAAACCATTAAGCGGTGACTTAATGTCGGAGAGATTTGAATGAATGGAAACTCAGTTTGTTAATTATGTGTGACCCACACCATGCATGTATTTTTATCCCCCTGGCTTTGCTGCAAATGTGTGGCTCACAAATGACAATGCTCCATCTGATTTTGATCCAACTTGCAGGGATGCCAGTTTTCCTGAAATGGAAGGAATTCCTTCCCTTTGTTAGTCCAAATTTCTGCACTTTTATTTTCAGCCTGTTTTTGGATCATTTTAGCCTAATTCGCACACTCTGTCCTTCCCACATGCAATATGCCACTGGCATCCCTGAACTTGAACCTTATGATCTTCATAAAACTATCAGTGCACTAAAAAGTTACAGGTTCATAGGTCAAAGGTTATACTGGCTTTTGTTGTGTCATCTGCAAGAATTGCAGAAGGCACATAGGGATTACTATCATGATAATGGTCATATGTCTGTGTGTGTATGTGTGTCTGTGGTCAAAATGTTAAAAAAAGTGTCATGCCGAGCAAGCCTGTGCGCGGAGTGCCCATCTCTCTTTCCATAGCGTTCGGGCCAGACTCCTCCGTATTATGTTTGCTGTGGGGGGTTCGCCACTCCTCCCGCACAGCGAGTCTGTTACTTTCCCAGCATTGAATAATGCTGGTACCCATTTATACACCTGGGGAGAGGAGTAATTGAGGTAAAGCGCCTTACTCAAGGGCACAACACGTTGGCTGCAGCGAGGCTCGAACCCACAACCTTTGGGGTGTGGGGCGAGTGCTCAATCTAGTGGACCACACATGCCCTCTAAAATGTTAACCCTTAATATATTGCATGCCGTATGAGTTCCATAAGGGCTGCGATGGTGTAACTTGGTGGAAAGGAGGGGCGGGGTGGGGTGACTTGTTGGTAAACCTCTTGTGATTTTGGTGACCTCATGTGACCTTTGGCCCCATTCACAAACCGCGACAGCAGATGACACTTGCGGCCCAGGGACTGCGATGTATACCAGTTGGGATTAAGAGAGAGAGAGAGAGAGAGAAAAGGAAAGAGAAAGCCATATCTCTCATAAGTAACGACCAATGTAGTAGTAGTAAAACGAAAGTTTTAAATTGGTTTTGTTCCCGCAAATGGGGGGGGATGCATGGATTCATCTCACATTTACTGCAATACTGCTGTGTGAGGATTTATTGGAGCAAAAAATAATTGACCGGATGCCCTTCCTGACTATGGCCGTCATTGGCTCTCTGGAGCCGATGCCCTTGTAGTAGATCTTTTTAGTTCTGCCATAGGTAACGAGATACCTCCTCATCGAATATTTGTTAGACACACGATGGGATGATGTTTAGCGACGAAACCCGGCCATGGCTTTGAAAACAGGTAGGATGGTTACCTGGTTCCAGAGTAGAAGGCCCCCCTGTTTTCACCCCCTCAACTTTCAGGAAAGTAAACTGATTTTGAAATTCACATTTGGTACAAATTAGGACCAATAGGTCAAAGGTCACTACCTCATCCTTGTTTATTTGCCTATGAATATATATTTAACAAGGTAGAGTGATGTCATTGAACCAAAAAGTGTTAAGTGCATTTTAGATTCATTACATGCAGGGTTCATTTGCATAATTATTTGTGTTCTCTTGAGGGCACCGGCACCTCGCATGCATACACAAGCAGACGTAAAAAAATTAGATTTCTGTTGTTGTTATTGTTGCTAGCATTTAAACCCTCAAAAATTAATTTAAAAATTTGCTTTTATCCTTATTTTATTTCCTTTCTTTTTTACCTTTTCCCAAATGAGTTAAGTTCCATGCCTAGTAGAGGTTTTTTTTTTCAAATTGTGAAATCATTTCAAGGAATATCTTGATCTAAATATCAGATATTGTTTTGTTGTTGCCAGTATAAAATCCTCAGAATTGAAAAAGATAGGTTTTTATCCTATTATATACTATTATAAAGGCTCTTCTCTTCTATTTTAAGTGTTTTTACACGCTTTCAGTAAATATCAGATTTTGTTTGTTGTTGCCAGCATAAAACCCTCAGAATTAATTGAAAAAGATAGGGTTTTATCCTATTTTATACTATTATAAAGGCTTTTCTCTTCTAAGTGTTTTTTTTTACATGATTTCAGTTCCACGCATAGTAGAGGTTTTATCAAAATCTAAAATCAACAAATATCTCAGTCTATAATCTAAGAAAACGTGCTTGTCCAGCTGTTCGTTAAGATAGCATGCTCGTAACCATCCCTTGCCCTGTCAATTTCATTTTCCACCAAAGCTGACCGCTGTGATGTAAGGTGGTCAATAATTCAGTCGTTTAACACTTTGATGCAGAATTTTAGTCCTTGTCGGCAAGGACCTTAATCACAAAATTTACTATAATCTGCTGAACTACCTGCAATTTTTTTTTTTTTTTTTTTTTTTTTTTTTTTTTTTTTTTGTTTGTTTTGAATCAGCAGGGAAAATCCTTTTAAAAGGGGGCAAACATACCAAGCCTTGCATCAGGAATTAATGAGGTGATACCCAAAATTTTGAGAGACATCTTTAGAAACAGCTTCCCTTTTTTTTTGTTAAAGATGCACCATCAAATCCTTAGTCTTTACATGCTGACTCCAGTATTTTGCAAGATAATTTTTTTGTGTTAATTAATTACAAGAGTCAACTAAAACTAGAGATAGTCACCTAGAAATGCTCAATTCCAAAAGTTTGAGATGACATCCGATTTCCCATTTTGTGCAGTAACATTTATTATTTAGGCCTACAGTATCCCAGTACCATAGGAGACTGTGGTATAACCCAATTCATGAGTCCGGAATTTTACAACGAAGTTGTGAGTTTCCATATGAAGGACATCGATTTGAGCTTAGCTTTTTCACACGTAGATAGTAGGGCCTATGTAGACAGCTTTATGTCTGCAAAAACCTTTATTTGTTTGAAAATTTGAAGGTGCTGTCCTCGGAAATCTCTGAGTCTCTTTAACCTCCTTGAGCACCAGCTGCCTTTCATATACAGCAATTTTTGATTGGTTTAATCACCCATAATTTAATTTCATTCACATTGAAATGCACTCCAAATATTTAAGCACCATTCTTGTTGCTGATTGGTCTTGTTCCATAAAGCCGCAATAAGTACGGTACTCATTGGAACCCACGTATCCGGCAACGTCCGTTGTGTAACAGATTACACCGCCACCAGGTCACGCCCTGCTGCCATTTCAAAACAAAGACATTACTTTGGATTTCCCAAGAAAAATCGAAGACGTGGATAATTCTTCGTTCTAAAATGTTCCTTATTAACCACCTGAAACGTTAAACAGAAAAACTTCTACCCGGTCACACATTTTTGTTTTAAAACGCTTTATTATTAAATCCGGATATCAAATTTCCCGACGCCTACTAACGTGGTTGAAGAGACCTCTGTTGAAACAATGACAGTCATAACATAGCTTAGCGGGACATTGTCGGCTGCTGTGTGGGAAACCCCAAATATAGATAATTCCCAAAATAATCTTCATTGATTTTCTAGTGATAAAATTACCAGTAATTATCTACACCCATCTGTATGTATTAATAAAAATAATTATCATTCGGTACCCATTTAAGTCCTATTCGTTTAGGTAGAGCATTTTAGGGGAGAACTAGTTCACAGTTTTGTGATGTAAGATTTGCAGTTGTCCTTATTTTTGTTACATTGCTACGTGTTTAGCTTTATTTACTCCTTTTTATTTGTTGAAAAATCGGACATTCCTTTCCCATTTATGATTCAATTAAAGTCAATTGTGTTTCGCGAATTCACACCATATTTTCTTATGTTTTTTATTGTTTTCAAGCAGCTATATTTACTATTTATTTTAGTTTTGTTCACCCTTTTGGGGCAATGTATTTGACAATGACAAATAAATTAGTTCTAGCCTACAACAGTGATTATTTCTAACATTGTTGTATTCAATAAGATTTACTACATTCATGCATCACCAAATTTGAAGTTTAAAAAACAAAATGTTGCTAATTGAGCATAATTAAAATTAATTAAGTGTTTCTAGATCTTTAACAGCCATACCTTTTTTTCGCTTGTGAAAAAGTTGCTCCGGAAAAAAAAAGCAGGTTCTAGTAGAGCTTTTGACTTCAACTTTGGACCAATAGTAATTCATGATATGTATTACAACCTTATTGGCCCATTTTGTGGATTTTCTCTTTGAGTTTTTGTATTTATGGGGGTTCAAAGGTCTCACCAGCAATGAAAATTTCAAAATATATGATCCGGTTGCTATGGCACCCCAAAATCAAATTTACAAAAATCTTCTTCATTAAGTTGCACCTACTTGACCTACTCAACATGTTTTAAGTCTTATTATTCTGAGTATTGCAAGTTAGTGAAAAATGAGGAGCAACTTTTGTTATTTCACTTGAGCCCATATTAAGGTTTGTTGACCTTTGACCTCATGTAACGGCTGGAATGACTTGAACTTAAACTGCATAATATTCAATCCCGATTGCAAAACATGTCAGCTCTAGTGAAACACACTCTCCCGTGACGCTCTATTTTCATACGCTGTCAGCTCTGTTTCATATCACCTTATAATTACATAGCCGGGTCCTGACAGGGAATCACAATATTTGTAAATGGAGTTTACCTGGAAATAGAAGAGCATGTGATAACTCCTACAATGTCGACCTTTCCGCTATGAAAAGCTTAATATAGCCTACAGAGCGAAAATGAAACAGTGATTATTAAAGGCTACCACCCGATTACAAGCCTTTTTTCGATGCATCAGCCTGTATGAAAGTCTCATGTTATTAATGAGAAACCAGAATAAAACAAAAAATATCAATGGCTACACAGTTTTGACAACTGATTTGGATTATTTAAAATCCACTACCTACCTCCTTTGTAAATTTTAGCAATTTTCATTGCGGGCAAATATAATTTTTCTTAAAATCAGTTTACAAGTCTTTCTCTGGAGAATGTTCCAGATAAAGGGTGCTAAAAATAAACCTCCTGACCTTTGTAGCCTATATGGCAAGATTCCCTCGATGGATTTTTCTGATTTTTGCATGAATGCATGTTGCATGTCCCTTCCTATATCAGTTGTCAAAATGTGGTGACGCCACTGCTTAAAGATTGTTTCTAAAATAAGAGACAATTTGCATATAGTCAAACGGCTATGTGATGACCAACAAAATCTCATGGTGGGGTCAAGGCTTAGGATCAGATGGTATACACTTTGTCAAGTACCGTTTTAAGCATGATGCGAGTAAATGTGCCAAGCGTGCGACCTACTGCTGAGCCCCGCCCCTTCTGGATGTCACGCCCATACGTTAAATGTAAAAGGTATTTGTATAGTATAATGTACTATTCTTAAGGTGGTATGAAACCTCAGGGGCGGAATGGGGGGGCTTTTTTGCCCCCCTCCACATTTCTTTCTTGACCCCCTAGTTCCCCCCCCCCCCCCCCCCGCCCGAAAGAAAAATGATGGATTTTTGGCAAAATCGGTGATTTGGGGCAAAAATCACAAAATTTTGGGGAAAATCAGTGATTTTGGGCCCAATTGTTACAAAATCTCCGCACAAACATTTTGATACTTTGCTCCCCCCCCCCTTCCGGAATTTCACTTTTTGCCCCCCCCCAAAAAAAAAAATCACGTTGGCCCCCTGTTCCCCCCCCCCAGAAAAAGATGTCTGGCGCCGCCACTGTTTGTACTATCATTAATTTATTACAAGAACCAAACAAAACCGGCTTAATACTTAACCTTTGGCATGTTCAATGAGTAGAGCATATAATACACAGTAGGTGCAAGGGTTATTTTAATTATGGCCCAAGGCAAATCTCACATAAGGTACAATACAACATTCTTAAACATCTGTGGAAATGTAAGCAAATTTCATTGGCTGATGCCCCGGGTTCAATGCGATTAATTGACCCAGGTAGTACGCGCTGCATATTGAAGTTATTTTTAGGTTGAAGCGCTCGCGTATACCGCGTTTTGCTACTTTCACTTCCGGCGTCAACATTGCGTCTCGTTGCGTATGATCGTTGCGTTCAGCGTTGTTCCAATTGTTTTTCACTGGGTGATGCCAGTCCTTTCTTGTTGTAATTTAAGCCGCAAAGTATCTATACGAAATTGAGTTAAAAATGGACCAAATGATAATTGCTGTTTGGAGTCTTCCACTTACATAATGGTATCGCCTTGCAATTGGGTTCAATTCGTCGTAAAGAGAGTACCGTTCCCAAAATCATACCTTTATTCTCCTAAATATAGCATGATCATTTGAAAGCCAACTGAGGGCATAGCTAGAGCAAGGAACTTAAGAGACCCTTAGAAGCTATCTTTGCACATAATAATCCTTGAAGCGGCATGCCTTTGATTATTTTCGTTTTTTTATGAGATGGTCTGAACGTCGTGCCGCAATTTGTTGGAAATGTCTTGAAATTCAAAATTGTTTTTTATTCTTTTATTTATCTGTGTTTAATTTTGTCTGACAGCTTATAAACCTAATTATCATATTTCACTGGTAGGAAAGGTGTTACCCGTTTCTTCTTTAAGCGTCACTGGCACATTTCACAAAATATGAAATTTCTTCAATTTGCTCTCCAAATTGATAGTCTAGGCCATTGGAAGAATAGAGATACTTTACCATACAAAATAAATACTAAAAAAAAAAATCAAATAGGGATGTAATAAGAGGTTAAAGACATCAGTTAATTTGTAGGCTACGTTTTTAGTTTTCCATAACTTTGAATCACAAATGTATCTATTACATAAATATCATAGACTCACACTCATTGATTTAAAACCACAAAGGTCACAGACTGGTCAAACAGGGTACTTGTCGTGGGAACATAGCATACGGCGTGCGTTTTACGCCATTGTGTTAAACGCCATTTCCATCGTCTGCGATGAAGTCAGCCGCGACATTATTACAAATCGTTCTGTTTACCCATAAGGACGCCGATTTGGTAATACTCATTTTCAGGTGAGGGCTAATGTCTATAAAAAGCTTAACAACCATTCCAAAAATTCAATTTTGAAAATCTTGGGGCGGTAACTAGTTTGCAAATGTGCCAGTGTCTCTTAAGATATCTGATGCATATAACTAGTCTACATCTTCAGTAGATAGCTTTAGGGCCTGCATCTACAAAATAACTCCCCCACCCCACCCCTCCATGACAAAGTGTTGTTTTTCCTAAAGTCTCCTTAGAAAAATATATCTTTTGCCTAATTAATCTCTTGAAATGCCTTGATTATTTTTGTGGGCTGCCAGTTATAGCTATTAGACCACTTAGCCATCCGTTGTACGTGTGTATGATTGATGTGTGTGTATGTGTTTGGTCACTAAAATGTTATTTTTTTTTTAAAATTACCGCTAAAAGTTCAGTTAAATGGAACCAAACTATGTGTCTAGGTGCACCATGGGATCCCTCATATGTTGATGAGGTCAAAGGTCACATACCAATGTCACATGTCATGTGAGGTCAAGTGGTAAGCTATGCTGGGCAGCCCACAGCTATATTCTTTGAATATAGTGGCGCAACACGAGAACTGCAGAACTTCTTGTCTATTTTTTAATGGCAAACGATAGTACTAACTCTGTCCTGCTGCAATGTGTTGAATGACTTGAGATTCTAAAATTATTTAACCTCTTTTCAATTTATTTCTGTGTTAATTTTGTCTTATTACATCTAAGAATATCTATTCTCATAATTTCACTGGTTGAGGAAAATGTTATCCGTATTTCTTCTTCTTAAGAATAGCCAAGTTGCATCTATTTTCTCTAGCTAAGTCCTATGTTTCCAGTAGATAGCTTTATGGCCTGTATCCTACAAAATCACTTTAACACTTTATAAGGGCAGTGCCAACCTTGAGTTTCCGAGTATCTATTTTTGGTTTGTAACTTTGCAAATATTTGATTATTTGTATGTAAAGTATGCATTTTCTAGAAAGAAAATTGGACGATGAACCCTGAGTGTCTATGATTAAATGTAAAAAACATAATTCTGTATTTTGAAAAAACCACAAAGACATGATTTTGACCCTAAAATTTTCAGACACATCCAAAACCAATTTTAATTTTCTGATTTCTTCCATGTTATTTTTTAGAAACAATCACATTTGTCCAGGGACGGTTTTTTTCATTTTTTTAAAAATAGAGCTTTTCGAAATATAATAAATGTCAAAAAGTGAGATTTTTACCTTTCTTTACCAAAATTTGAGTCATATATTGGAGAATATCTTGAGTGAGAAATCGAAAATGAAAAATTGATAAAACCGTCCCTAGAGAAGACCGATTGCTAATTTTGCTAAGCAACTTGTCCATCCCCTCACCTTTTTGTCCGTAAATTTCTGCCAGTGTTCATAGGTGTGATTGACAAAACTTTAAAAAGGCATTTCCACTGAATTATGCATAATGTGATTATTACATTTTGGTTTTTTTTTCTGCTCATTCTTATTGGCAATATAGATCTATAGGTGTGTCCCATTTCTATTCTGCATACCCCCAAACCCCCAGTGGATCGATTTTTCATCTTAATTTCACCCCTCTACAACCAAAGGGATCACATTTCTCTCGCATATTATGTATAATAAGGTCAACTAACTGCAATTCCATGTCCAGTAATGAAAAATTCTCCCCTACAGTTTTCATAACATCGACAGCAAAAAACAAAATTGTTGGACGCGTCTTGATTGCGCTCAGTGTTTGCCCTAGCATGAACCGCTTCATCGTCAGCGAAGCGGCGGGGAGATGAAGATGATTATGGCATGGGATGGAGTGCAACGATTTGGATGATAGATTTTGCGTGTGCACACCATTGACACCTGACCTTGCTAGTCAGTGTTTTGTTTGCAAATATTATTTTTAGGCTCGTGTTGCACTCCCAGACCCTGTGTCCCCCATTGACGGATATATTTGGTGTTGAAACTATTATCCGTTTTGAGTGCGGGAGTTGAGTGTAAGTCAACCAATCCTCTTTATGGGGAGAATTTAAAAAAACTTAAATTTTGAGAATTCATTACCAGATCGAATCAGCAAGAGAAATCATTCAAATGAGTCCAAACAAGCCTAGTCTTAACATCACTAGTACTCAAGTAGAGCAGATATTTTCTGATAGACCTCTTGAAAAAACCAGTACTTTGTGTTGCATCCTTCAGTTTGGCCGCTTGCAAAGCCTTAAGCAGACTTCATCACAGTACCGTCTCTATCTGTATGCTTGTTTATGAACTTTTCAAGAAAATTTTGTGTGCCTGACGTCTTACAGGGGTTCTCTGTTTACAGGGTTTTTATTCTATCTTGGACAGTCAAATTCCTTTGCTGCCACAGTTGTGTCTCATTTCTATAAAGCTGTCCATAAGACAGCGGTCAAGCTTTGACTTACTTTTGGTGGACAGAATGGTTGAAACTTAAAGGGAAAGATATCCTACTTAAAATCCCATTTTCTAGGGTGAAAGTTTGTGTAGAAACTGAATCAGACATAAAAAGGCATAATTATTAACTTGAAAATTTTCCCGCTAGCACTGTTACCTGCATATTGCTGCCCGAAGTCCTCAAATTTGAGCAAAAATCGGTCGTCAGAAAAAATAAGTCCTTCAACTGGCTCTCATGGTTTAAACAAATATAAACTTGCTCTAGAGGAGGTCTTGCTATACAGGTTTGATATTGTTTACCTTAAACCTCACAGTTTTGCATGCCTTATTTTTTTTTTAAAAAAAAAGCCCTTTATTTTTTTTTTAAAGTGTATTTTTGGAGTTTTGTTTTTTTGTTAACTTATTTGTTTTCATAATCAACTTAGTCCAATTTTTATACCACGTTTAGCTATATGAAATAACTGAACAACAAGACACGAAGCATCACCAAGCTCATACATTGAGAGTTCTTGGCTTTTTTATCACAAATTGGGCGAAAAGTGCATTTTTTTCCCAAATCGCCGACTTTCTCACGCCTGTTACAAAAATAAAGAAAATAGATTGATCCATGTTAATGATTTGATTTACAATGTACCCCTTTCCCATATTAAGCATAAAGAATTAGTCACTCTAGGTAGTTTTCATGTTCATATACTCACAGGAAATATAGCAAGTCAAAATTGTGTCACTGAAAACGGCCATTTTTGCTTAAACTTGGTCAAAAACTGAATTATTTCCGGAGAAAGTCGGATAAACTAACATAAGGTAGGCATGAACGACAAAGGGGGGAGCTTAGTGAATAATCGGGAGAGGTAGGAGTCATATCAGTAAAATATCTGGGGTTATACGTGCAAAATCTGAAATTATATGAACATTTGTTACCCTTAGAAAACATTTACGTAATCAAGAATTTTGACTGTTTTCACCCCTAAATTTATTATCACACCCGTGTCCGCTAAACGCAAGTCAACATCTTGAACACTGTCATAAGACGCTTAGACTACACACACGTTTCGCACAATTCTTGGAGGCTCACCACGCATTTCATTCTGTGATTTAGCCCCAAACCAATGCCTTATGGCTACTTTAACATGCTAGTTGGCACTAAACTAAATACCACATTGATTCAATTCATAGATAAAAATAAACACTGATGAAATGCCCGCAAACAAGATTGATTATGTAAAGTGAATATGCATGACATGGAATGAATAGTGTGTGCACACAGGAGTGTGAAACTCTGGAGTCCAAAACTCTGGGTCTTGATCGACCCGGTTTTTGCGGGTCACATTGGCGTATTGAAATGTTAAGCCAGTGGTTATCAAGGTTCTTGCAGGGTTTTATCGCCCTAAAATAACTGGTAGTGAAGCTCAAACTCCGATACAATCAGAGTGTTTTGAGTTTTGGGGGCCATGGGGATGTTTTGGGGTTAAGTGAGCAGGGGTGACCTTACAACATCATCTTTGTTGACAAATTCCTGTACTTGATATCACAAGCAAAAGGCCATGGCTTCCGGTATGTTGACTTCAGTCTACACTCCGATATGAAAACGGAGGAGAATGGTCGGGGGATGATTTCAGAGTTTCGGCCATCAAACCAATTTGAACGTGTGTAAGTAACATAATTAGATTTAATTTGAAACCCTTAGAGTTCTGGACCATCTGAACATGTAACAATGAGCAATAGCTGTGTGATGTTAATACCACTACAGGACTCGGAGATAAAGCCCCAACCTAGTTGCCACCTATACAAGACTGTACCTCCTGATTCCTATCCAGTACATAATATACGCTTATGGACTCCAGAAAAGTTTACACAAGCCTTGCGGGAACATTTCCGTTAATTATGACAAATACGATATTACTTAGAATATTTTATGCCAAAAAATCTTAATCAGGTTGAGAACCATCAACTGGCACAAATATGGTTATTTATTCTAATACTTGTAATGATCATGGCCACTGAGACCTAAGTCACGGGAGCGGGTGCACTGAAAATCCCATTTGCCGGGAATCTGCTGTATAGGCTACAAAAGTTATAATATATGTAAGCAGGACCTCTGTATGCCCTTCTCCAATGAAAGACGTGTAAAACCAAAATTAAGAAAATTATTGCCAGCAATGAAATGTAAAATTTACACAGGATGTAGTTATAGTAGATTCAAATTAAGTCGGACTCTGTACAGACATAAATCAATAGGATGTGGTTCAATCCCTGGCCATGTGGAGACTAGGCCTTTGTTCCATCACAAAAACTCTAGAGGTTATTCCTCTTTTATCGATCGGCGATTAAGCGGGCGTCAAAGACCATGCTTACAGTACACAAAGAGCAGTAGTGTCGAATGCCTAACCATGCACAGCTTAAACGGACAGATACAATTTCAGTGAGGATGGAGGGGGGGTGTTGGGTGAATATCTGACAAGCAAACTATTCTGACACGATTTTTACACTTCTGCATTTAATTAAAAAGAAAGAAATGTATGACGGAAGCTGTAGTGGTATGTTCTTTTTATCGTGTCCAAAAACTGTGATTTCAAAGAGGATCCAGCCAGAGATGGTACAAGTCTGGATGCTTCACGAAATTCCGCAAGGTCCTACTTTGTGCATTGTTGCTCAGCAGTGGGCAGACCAAGAGGTGTTCATTGTCTGTGGTCTTTCCACAACACAGGTAGTATCCTGATCTGCTTTCCGATAGCCCCAATTCTGCAAGGAAACCTTAGATCGGCAAGTTCTGGTTCTCAATCTATTGAGGCCTCTCCCATTCAGACCATGAGGAGGCAGCTCCAGGGGGAGATGCTCACCAGGTTTCAACCGATGATGGTACTTGGTGAATGGCACGTGGCTTTCTGTTAGTGTATGTAGGAAAACAATCAGTCCTGTAAGGAAAAAAATAAGTTGAGATTACAAGCAAAAACCAACAGATTTATTAGGCCTATATGCGTCAACTTGAGTTCTTCTCCCTGTAGCAAAGGATGAAAAAGTTGTCTCCGTACTCTGGAAATGGCGTAAAATGTCATATGTCGGAAAATATTTTAAGTACACGCTTTTGAGCTCCTGGGTCAACAGCAGCTGATTAATATTAAATATGCCCCACTACAAAAATATCTATCGGACTGGAAATTCGCTTGGAAGTGCAACCCGGCAGCCCGTTCAAACTGCAGTGGAGTGGGGTCTTGTAGTGTAGGCTTGGACGACACGAGCCCCTGGGAAAAACACAATTTGCATCACCTGTTGTGGCGATAAGTGGACGCGGACAACGCCGTTGCAAGGGAAAACTGTTTTACGCGGCACCCTCCCACCAACAACTATGCAAAGTATTTCTATTCCGGGTAATAAAAATGAAAAGAAACTGAAGGTTAACTAGAAAATACATTGTTTTCCCCCTCATGTTTGTGTTGTTTCTTGGGGGTCGCCCTTAGCCCAAAAGTATACCGCTTTAAAAGCTGATCCGCAAAACGAAGTTTAGATCTGAGCTTAAGTCAGGTTTTGACAACATTTGTTTTATCAAATTGGTCTTTTGAAGCTTAGCTAATCATCAGGAGTCAGCAATTTAACATGGAATAACTTAATCCTAAGATTCCATCCTGGCATGTAACTTACTTTTTATAAACACGACCAAAAAAAAAAGAAAGCACTCTCTCTAGAATCTGCTCATTTCCCGTCTCGCAGATCGTCAGTTTATCATTAAAGAGTGATAAATTGCGGATCCTGACTGACGTTGTTCGGCATTTTTAATTTCACAGGAAATTTAAATTCATATTCGATGTTATGAAGTTTTTTATGAAATGATTCGCGAAATACCAGGAAGGTGAAAAATCCGACTTAGGGCATTCAACAACTCTGCACAATTGGCTTTGTCACGCTTTGTATCAAGTATGTGCCTAAGCAGTACCGTAAGCATGTGAAGATTCGCCGATTGATACGAAATGACGTCACAGGAATAACCTCTATTGTTTCCTGGTATCAAGTTACTTTATAGATCGGCTTACTGGAAAACTGATGCATTCAGTTCTACAATGGTCTGTTAATGATAGGACTTGTCCAAATCCGCTTTGTCTAATCCTATACAAGTTTGGCCCACTTCTTATGACAAAATAAAAACTTAGTTGTGTATGTTGTGCATTGAATGAATGCCCTTAATGTCACCAATTACTTATTTTTTTTTGTAAATTTTTACTCAACAAAAAAAATACAAAATTTTAATAAGATTATTACTGTGATAAAGAATGAATGAATTTAAAATTGATTTGACAGTAAAATATAAAAAATTAAAAATTAATGTTTATCAAAAAACTACAAAACAACATAATCAAAATTACATCTTTGCTGGTGTTTTCATCCTGATACTTCAAATTAAACATCCAAGCTATCTTAGATGTGTGAACAATGTATTTAGTCAACATTTTTTACTAGCTACATTACTATACATTGTATGAGTAGACAAACTTCTACCTGTGTCCATTAAAATATTTCCTCTTACTCTCACGTTGAATGGACAGACCTAAACTTTTAATGAGGTCTCTCACTCTTTTGAAATCTACTATAGTGGAAATCAGCTATAAGTCAATTACTGTCCATACGGACCAGTCCACAGGCTGTCCGCGTAATTTCTCAATGTTGTGCACACACCAGCTCACCTTGCCCGTACCCCAAGTATGGCGATAGCGGTGCAATCCAAATTTTTTATGGAAAATGGACATATCTAATAAAATTCAATGACAAATATTCTTGAAATATATGAAATTGCTAGTTATGATTCCAATTTATATTAAAATTTACTGAAAACATGTTGTTTCGACGTTTTTGACCATTTTTGTCCTATATTTTTTGCATTCACTAACATGACTAACACCTATAAAATCACGTTCCACATATTATAAAAATTCACAGCAAGACAGGTTTATTTTTCACCTTTCGTAAAAATTTTCATTTTTAATTGGACATTGGATGAGAAACTAAGACCACGGTGACATCACGGATAGTGTGTTTTGGTTTACAACAAAAACCTCAAAATTCAGCTAATCGTTGCTTAAAGCGTGACGAATGGTTTTGATAATGTGCGAACTCTAAAGCGTGTGCTGCGTAATGTGGTAAAATAATCGCTGCCTACGCACTTAATGCACAACGGCGTGCGCGCCGGTTTGTTCATTTGTTGTTCGTTTACTTAGGGGGAACGCATGAAACCGTCAACTTTTGGTGAAATCTTGCTACTTTTTGAACGTGGTGTTCATGCCAAGAAAATGCCCACAAAAAAGAAAATCGCATGATAGAAGCGCCAACGTCTCTATTTTAAAAATACCATGCTCGTAACATTCAAACTTTGGAGAAAGTTAAGACCACGGTTAGAAATAGCTGTCGGAATATTTCTTGAAATACATGGCTTTTCTTTAAACGTTAATTTCATTTTAAATTTTGATTAAATATAACAAATTTTGATATTAATTATAGCCAACCGTCTACATATTACAATTGCCATCACTTCTGGTCCAACCAAGATGCAGCCGAGTATATTTGGTTCAAAACCATAGGATAAAAAAACAAACCATTTTACGAAAATTTCCGGTAAATGCCGCGTGTCATTTGCAAAATCTTGCACAGACGCGTGATAGAAAACCGGGGTCACACGCGTCTACACGTGACCTTAGTACTGACTGACGACACTTCTACAACACTACATTAATGGCGATGCATAATTTTTTAACACTACTCATTTCTCCTTTTTGTCATTTTTCATTTGGAAACAAATACTTCTGGGGAATCTACATACTTACTCCTCCACATTTTGAATACTTGACTTTTAATTTGCCATATTTTTTGTTGTGGAATTGAGAATCGGATGGGTGAGATTTAGCACATAGAATAGTTCAAGGGGAGGTATAATGTTCTTCCCACAAAACATTTCTTTCAGTAACAATTTTTGCACTGGTTATCACATGAGTTTATAGTGACATTTACCCAGAACAAAAATTGTATTGGAAGAATTGCAATTGTGGAAGAAGCACTATACCCCTCTTTGAGTACGTACTTGTTTTCATAACTCCATTCTGCAGCTGACCTTGTGATTCATAAAAGACAAGACCTGTGGCACAAAATCGATGTCATAATGTCGGGATTCTATTAGGACTCCCACATAATTACCCATATCCACACCATGAACTTTTTATAGTTTAAACAAGCTATTACTCTCAAAATTGGAATGTAGTTGCTGAAACTATACCCTGTTTCACTGTAAATTGGAACTGGCCCTATTTTTTTCCACTTAGATTCTACACATTTTTGTCAAGAAGAGGCTCCAAGTTGTTACGAAATGCACTATAACTACTAGTATATGTACTCTGCTAGGGTTGCATTATGACCTTGTCTTGCTTAAAGTTATCTCAATGTATTTTAATTCAAGGTCTTTTTTTATCTTCTAGTGAACACACATAGATTTGAATGAAGACGTTGGGATGGGTTGTGTAGTATAGTATTATTAACATGTAGTAGACCATGTTTTGAAGCATCTTTTAGTGATTTGTGTGGGGATTTGTGCTTCATTTGAGATGCACACAGTGGAACTTATAGGGGGCTTGTTTGCGGCTTTTTATTTTCACATATTTTGGCCGTGACCACATAACTGCAAAAATTAAAGCCTGGAAAATTAAAGCCTTCCTATATATAGTTTTATTCCATAGGGTTTCAGTACAGGTGTTCAAAATTGAATAAAGCAATAGTGAAATTGCCTCAAAGCCATCAAAAAATTTAGTGCCTCAAAAATATTCTGCAATATAGGCAATTTTTGGCGATGTTTGGTGTGGTAATATCGGCTAACTTATTCTGTGAAAGATGAACTAATCCAGTCTTGTGGTTTTAACACCTGAATGAACACATTCATATCCAATCGGAAGCAGTCTATTCTTTTGTTGGATGTCATAGTAAACCAGTTTCCATGGTAACTCGTAACCTTCTACTTGCCCACACATATACACGTAGTAGTAGTAGTTCTAGTAGTAGTGTGTTAGGTGAACAAACGTTCACATGTACGAGAGATGCCTTTTATGGTGATATCAGTTAGCAATTATTGACATGTTTGGAATGGTTCACACCTTACGTTAATTGAGGCAGGTGAATTCAAGAGAAGATCCTCACACTTGAAGAGAGAGAGAAATATGAATCAGGTAATAGGTGTATTGCAAAGACTTATATTTTGTGGTATATTGAAATGGAGCCATATTGTGTGTATAGGCATTAGGAGTGAATTGTGTACAGACTCTTAAATCATTTTGCATTAACCATAACTGGTAATTATGGATGATTTATCTGTGTTAACTCAATGTGAATTTGCTAGAAATAACCTCACACTGATAGAGATATATTGTATTAACCCTTTATATGGCTATAGTTCTTCAGTGATAAGGCGTATGAAAGTTGATGTCATGTTTCCCGTAACCCGCCCGCGTTATGATTTTTTGCCCGCGTTTGAGATGCTGAAATCCCTAAAGAGTTCATTATTTTGTATTTTAAAGAAAATATCAAGGTTTCTTCTTGTGATCACATCTCGTGAATGTGATTTTAGTAGATTTTAAATCAAAGAACAGTTGCAAAATCATTTTTAAATGTCAGTAGGGTGGTGTTTTGACACAATATTGTAACTATTAGAGCATGCTGAAGGTTGGTGAAATGGCTGTTTCTTCAAAATTACAAATAATGAAGAATGAAATAGTTGCCTCATTATGATTTGCAAAAAATGTTGCGGGAAACATAACATTGACTTTCATTGGCCTAACATATGTTCAATTTACCCCAGGAATTATCAAAACTGTATTTTCATGAGCATTATTCAGAATCCGCACGAAAACTGCATTCAAATGAGTACAAACAAGCCTTGTCTTGGGTCAGTGACTTTTGAGATGGCTTCCCAAATTTCTTGCAGTAATTTGGGAGGCTATCTCAAAAACCACTGACTAATGCATTATGACCTATGCAGAATCTACCAGGATTGAAAAGATTAAAGGTGCAACGAGAGATTTCAAATAACAGGCGTCCCTTAAAAATATGAAAATTCTGTTTTTTGCACTAGTCTAAAGCTTTCTATCAAAAATATCCCCACCTGAAAGGGTTAAGCTGAGAACTGTTTCTTTGGTACAAAAATTGTGAAATTTGTAATTTCGTATAGGAGCAAATACGAAATTCAGCCTATGTTTTCTATTGAAATATAAGCATATACAAATCCCCTTTTGTTTTCATTTTGAGTTATTTCTAGAGCCAAATAAAAGGTGGGATTTTATTGAGTGTCTAATCTATTTGAAATCACTACATATCGCAGAAAATATAGATGACTTGAAATCTCTCGTTGTACCTTTAAGTCAGTCAATAATTATAGTAACAGGGAGTTTATTTGAATTGAATGTGAACATGTGATGCATGTGATTGGTAGGAGTGATAGTACCTGATCCGGACAGTAAACGGACAGTAATTACGGCACAGTGGCCTATTGGACTGTGGGAAACAAGCATTTGCTTATAACACAAAACCTCAAGATCGGGATCAACTCAAACTTTGTGAATAAGCTTTTCTCAAGGTTATCTAGTGAACAATGAATAAAACAGAAGGTGTTGGAATCACAAAATGTACCTTTAATTATTGAAGTCATTCTGATAAATTTCCTACATTTGTGAAAGCTATTGGAAAATGTGGAAAAACATGGAAAATTGGTGTTAAATTTGACCACAAATCAGCAATGGGTACAATGTGGGTCCCATTTTCATAATTATGGTGTTTTGAGGAGTTTTGTGTTGAAAATATCAGATCCGAAACATGATAATCAGAAAATCAGAGGATTTACTCCGCCCAATATTTTTTGCAACTCATAGCTCGACCTATAAATTTGGGCTCAATCGATCCAATTTTACATGAAAACTGGTGTAGGCACAAGCTTAAAAATGTTTAAATGGAGGATGTAAATCATAGACTGCAGGGTGCGTAAATGGTAATAGAAGAATATGCACACGCACACGGGTTGGCAATTGATGCAGTTACATCTGCATTAAGAAGAGGATAGTTTAGCAGTGGTGAAATTTAGGAGTTACAATAAGATAAGATGACTGAATAAGGCAATCAAGTCTCAAATTTTTGAGTGCATTGAGTTAAGCAGTAATTATACAATGGACATGAGGTACTGTGGAAATTTACGCGTACAAATATTTTCGCGATTTTAACAGTTTAGCCAAATGCGCGAGAATTTAATTTCATGGTATTGACATCAATGCAATACAAATCTATTGCAAAAAGTTATTTTCACAAGTTTTTATTTTTGCGTTTTTATGTTCCCTCGCAAAATTCGCGAAAAGAAAAACCTTGCGAAATTCCCACTCATACAGTAGTTAGTGTAGTGGGGATGGTTGTCTCAATTAAAAGCCATGACTTGTTTAATAAACGTGGCATATGTATTAACATTTTTTATATATATAAGTTGCACACTCACATGAGGTTTTTCATAAAAAAAAGGGGGGGGTCACTGAGAAATTGTCCAGAAACATGTAAAAAAAATGAACAAATGTGAGATTTAAATGCACTTAGTGCCAGCAATCAATGCAAAATGTTACACACCTGATCCCGCGCTCAGGATTAAAGAACTTTTTATTATTATTTTGCTTAAAAATGCTTTACGCGCATTACTGCGTGGCAAGCGCGAGCAATTGATGCTTCAGGTTGCGGAAGGTATTTCGGTAGGTTTGGCGCTTGAAATGATGCCAAGAGGTGATATATGACCCAACCTCCTTAATTTACAGACACAAAATCACACAATAAAATGTCATGGTGGGCCTTCATGCAGGTGGTTTTAGATTGTGCAATACATGCCCGACTTCAGACTACAGTCTGTAGATGCTAGCCTTTCGAACATGCTTTTTACGTAATGTGTATGTTCATGCATCTGTGCGCAAAGCATGTTTGAACTTTTAGACTAGCGTCGGCCGACGTCTGCCGATGAAGTATGAACACACCTTAAGGCATACTTGTGTCAATGCAAGTTTGATATTGATTTTGAATATGTTTATAAAATTCAAAGATTACAAGAATATAAAAATTAATGGACTAACTCTCGCAGCAAACTGTTTAAAAATTAAGAGCAGTTTACATCAAACTATAACAATTTGTGAATAATTTGATGGGATTTTATACAACTTGAGAAGGAAGTGAAAACTGGAAGTGCAATATATTAGGCTTTCAGATTTGTTTTCAGTAATTGTGGGCCGCCAGCTATAGCTGGCAGGACCACTTAGCAATCCGTTGTGCGTGTGTATGTATGTATGTGTGTTTGTGTGTGTCAAAAATTGTTAAGTTTTTTTTTTTAAATTGACCTAAAAAAAAAAAAAAAAAAAAAAAAAAAAAAAAAAAAAAAAAAAAAAAAAAAAAAAAAAAAAAAAAAAAAAAAAAAAAAAAAAAAAAAAAAAAAAAAAAAAAAAAAAAAATTGAAAACTTGAAGTTCAATTGGAATCAAACTTTTGTCATAGGTGCACCATGCGATCCCTCATATGTTGATGAGATCAAAGGTCACGTGCCAGGGTCAAAGGTCATGGGGCGGCCCACAGCTTATATTCTTTGAATATAGCGAGCGCGAAAGCCGAGAACCGCGAAATTCTAGTTGTATTTACATTGGCAATGAAAGTTTGAGTAAAATAAATATATCACTTCCTTCAAGTGTAAATTTCCTATATGTTGGTCCAAACCAACAGGAAAGAGGAATTTTTAGCAGAATTAATTTTTTACAATCTTAACTGTTTTGAAGTTTGCAGTTTGTTTAATTCACAGTTTCAAACTACTATACGTTACCCTATAGATAAGGTTACATGTGACATCAACGTTGGGCAATGAACAAAGCACTGTCCGACCATGTGTGCACCTGCAGGTCTTGTACTTTTAAAATTCGCGCTCAATCAGTATTTATTGAATGCTGTAGGTGTTATTGGCATATTCTTCACACCTCTAACTAATTCTAATTAAAAATTGGGGTCACTGGGGATCTTTTTAACACTTCTTTGACACATCTTCATTCAGCCATAGTATAGCTATTGCTGCATGTGGCTCTTTTTGCATCTACGTTGGCAGTAAATACCAATAATCCATAACAATGATTTAGCAGAGACAAGCAAATCCTGGGTGGGCAACTAATCCATAAATCCATATAAGTTAAGTGGCTTTTTCAAAGGCCTGTAGTGTTTAATACATGCATCACAAAAACTTATTTTTCAGTCTAGAAGAGAGACACTAGCGTAGCTTGCTCATTTGGATGGGGTTAAGAAATGCACCCAAAAATTTTTGTTTTTATTCAAAAAAAATTAACCGATGCAACATTTAAATGCACTTTGCACCCGCAGTAAATGCAAAATATTACATACCCTACGCACCCCAGATTTAACTTCTTTTTTTTTTTAATTTTGTCACTCTACAATATTTTGTTTTTAAATGGCCATAAATTTTGATATTGGCAAGCAAGACTTACAGTAAGATGTTTCAATTTTTTATGCGGAGTTGAACCTCTGCACATCCAATGCATACAAATATGCAATAAAAGGATATTGCATTCAATATATAGAGCAAAGCCAATACCCCATGTTGGATAAAATTGGAAGAGGTCTGATGTCATGTTTTAGGATCATCTAACCTGACCAACCTCCTCCAAAAAGGAGGCATTTGAAAACAGACGCCTGACTGCATACAGTTATTAATGTTTATAGAGTATGTGTGCTAGTCAAGATGGATTACATGCCCTCACTATTTTTGAAATAATGCATATATGTGCATCATATAGCTGCCTTGTACAACAATTTGAATGTGACACGGTTCTGCAGAATTGGGACAAGGGCCCTCGAGTTGACCATGTTTTCATGAAAAACAAAAAGGAACAAATGACAAACAAAAATGATTTTACTGTATAAAAGGTTTAACTAAAAATATACCATTGTTGAAACAAAACATCATAAATAGCTTCACCTCGAGATCATCCCATTGGTCAATTTTAAATTGCCTATGGTTTATTGCTAAGCCTCGTCCTCAGAACCCCTGATTTTACCAAGAAGTGGGTCCGAAATTTTGGGCTTAAGAAAGCTACTTTTTTTTCTATACCCTGTGAATCTAAGGGCTAAAGGATGTGTTTGTTTTGGATGTTGCAGCAGGGGTGCAGAATATGTGTGTGTCTTTCCGCAGGAGCAAATGCATGTTTCACATATATATCCTACTACTTTCAACCATTCCTCGAGCGGCGCCCCCAGCTCCCTCATTTTTAGCACCCCTGGTTGGGTAGCTAAATGTGTTTCCATTTTGGGTGACCAATATTTTACACTACTCTGCAAATCACATGTTACTCTGCCTCAAACAGGTTAATATCGGCACAAAACTTACAGATGGTTTGGGTGAAGGCCAGTCTATCAAAGCAGTCCATCCCCTTTAAAGGCCTGGCCCGATCGCTAATAGCCTCGTCCCCAGAAGCCCCAGATTTTAACCGGAGTGGTCAACATTTTGATATCAGAAGAAGCTACTTATTTTTCTCATTTACCCTGTGAAATCTTAGAAGCCAAATGATGTTTGGTTTGCAAGTTCTGAGCGAAAATGTGTCCCCATTTTGGTCGACCCAATATTAATTTTACACAATACTTAATGGTGCATACAAAATCACGTGTTTTGCTCTCGCATCAAACAATTGAATATCGACGCGAAACTTACAAGGGGTGTTTTGGAGTGAAAGCCAATCTATTCAAGATGAAAACTTCATGTCCCTTACATCAGGCCATCCCCCTTAATTGTAACTGGTAATTCTGTTCTATGCTATCCATTCTTATATTCTATATATTTTTTAAATGTATAGCTTTTCCTTTGGTAACCTCTGGCTTATGATATATCAGAACTGTCCATTATAATCCTCGTCAATTTCCAATATGGGCATGATATTATCCACTGCAAAACCTAGATCTCATCAGCAAAATATTTGCACAATCTGTTTTCTAAACAATAATAGTGTGACATTGGTGCTAATAAAATATATCTATAGACTATACCAATTATTTCATATCAAATTATCAATAATAGATTTTGAATTACAATGAAAATAATGTTAGATTAGGCAAAAAAACTAATATTGTCTCAGCTTGCCGATGCATTGCGTTTAAATAGATTACTCCTAGTCTTGCTGCAGCCGATGTTTTTGTTTGTTTTTTTTTTTGGTTTTTTTTTTAAAAAACTTTAACAAATTGTGAGTGTTTTATTGTTTTTTATAATACTTTTTTTCGATGATCGCGTGACACACTTTTTTTCCCGCCATAAGGCATTTATCTTCTTGCAGACACTGTCTTTTAAAAAGGTAGTGGCATTCGTAGTGCTCTCCTAAAAGCTTTAATGTCATTAAGGAGTATCAGAGTTAATTTAAGAACTTTACCACAACATGTACATAAAAATGTCTTCCAAGATGATTTACAAATCATCTCCTACACTGCCCTTAAGAAGCGCGGCATCACAGAGCTATCAATGCTCTTTAAGGAGATCTGTAGGGGAGCAAACTCTCACTTCTCACGTCGCCTCAAAAGACTATGTCTGCTGCTGACCATTTTGATCAAACTGCGGGATGAACTTTACAAGTTCAAGAAGTCTATACAGGTAAATGAGTGGAACATATTTTATTTTCTAAAAATAACCCGTGCAAGAAAATAACATTGTCTGGTCCTCGCTTATTTGACACTGAGAATTTAATTTGTTATAATATTGGACTGATATTAAACCCCATAATTGAGCTTTCCTCTGTTTTCCCATCCTAATGGGTGAAGTCCCAAGATTTTATCAAAAGATTTTCTTTTTGAAAGTGCCTTTAGGTGGCAGCCATAATTATAGGTAATGGTTCTTACATTGGACACAAAAAGAGAATATGTCATGTTCTAGATATGCCCCAAAGCATATGTTAATTCAAATTCTTTTTTTAAGTCAGGCTTAGCAGACGCCTGACTTATTGTCGTTTCTCGATTTCCTGTCTCATTTCGTTTTGTGTTGATTGTTAAATGTATAAAGTTGTGTTTTAAAAGGGAAAGTTACTATTAAGTGACATCCCTTCAAATTTGACGTTGACTTTGAGGTGGGCTATATCGAGGGACATATATCATTTCAAGCACTGGATAAATTGGATGAATTTATTCACCCCTAACCGTATTTTTGAAGGGAAAAAATAATATGTTTGAAAACCAGACTGTGCCTCAACAAAAATCCAAATGGCCACCAAATTGTTGGAAAACTATGTTTTTATCCATAACTCTGTTAGTTTTGGGTTCAATTCATTTAAGTTTGGTGGGAATTACCCTATTTTAGTATACTAGGAATCATTCTATGCTTTTTTATCTCACCATAGCTTTTCGTTTTCTAAATGACTGTTTTAGCTCAAATTGGACTGCAAGGGTGCTTTGCCAAAGTATCTCCCATGCAAAACTTTTAAATTTTAACTGCTGACCATCATTGCATTCATTGGAGACTGCTATCATTTCCTGAATAAAATGTTATAACACTTTCCATTTTAAACCATAGGCATATAAAACGTCCATATGGAGGTGTCCACAAACTTTCATTTGTGTGCGCTTCAATGGAGAGTATTTGGAGATATTCAAGCCCATGTAGTTTTAAAACAACATACATTGGCTGATTCAAGTTTTCAGGAAATGGCTTAAAAACAACCTCTTCAATTCTTGAATGTTAAATTTTAAACTTTTTGAGGGGAAACTTACTTTTGGCAAGCGGCCCTCATGCCCTCTGCAAGTCTTTTAGTTTTTATTCCGCCCCTAGGCTTGAAAAACAGAAGGGGGATTATGCTAAGTCGAAGGCATCGGGCGTCAAACACCATCGTGTGGAACGGCGATAACATGAGACCCATAAGGTTATGGTGAGTAACCTTGTTGGTGGGATCGGACTGCATGCCCTTCATCTGATTAGATTATGGGCAATGGCATATGCTCAATTTAGGTACCTATTTGGCATAATTAATGAGTTAATTTGGGGGTTTTACAAACTATCTGAAGATCCATAAGTCCGATTTGATGAACTTGGTGGGGGATCGGACTGCATGCCCTTCATCTGATTAGATGATGGGCGTGGCATAGGCTAATTAGGTACCTAATTTGGCATAATTAATGAGTTAAACTTTTGGGGTATTTTTTACCCAAAAAGCTTGTGAACAAACTATTTGAAGATCCATAAGTCCGATTAAGTCCGATTTGATGAACTTGGTTGGAGGGGTGGGGAATCATGTACCTCGCGCTGATTATTAAACCGCTCTTCGCTCCAGCCAGGGGGATTTAGCGGTTTAGAACCGTGACGTGTAATTTTTTTCATTCTTCCAGTGATAATGGAAGACCTGAAAAAAGTATTTTAAAATTTGACTATATCGTTTACGGTGCAGATTACTTACTACTGTTGGTTTTATATTATATATTTTCAATAATACTAAATATTTAAAATAACCATATCAGGGCCCCTTGCCTACCTCATGTTATGCATAATTAAACATCGGCTTGATCCCCCAGGCCGCATCATAAAAACAAATTCATGCACGTATTGTGGACAC
>JAMKCH010014832.1:0-25593 GCA_023653785.1 Ophioderma brevispina | reverse complement strand
TTTAAACACACCAACATGGAATTATAACAAATCAAAAAATTACTAACTTTTTTGTTGGGTATTTGATTTAGTCTACTGTCCCATAAATCACCAACATTTAAAGCATCAATTTCACCATTTTTAAATTAAGAGTAAGGTGAACTAGTTTTAACGTGAACGCCCCTCCCCTTAATGCCTTTACGACACTATTAAATTGTCAGCCATTTTAAAAGAAAATAACACCATGCACTACAAGTTTATAATAGTGTTTCAAATCTAAACACAAAGCATTTAGAAGTTAAACACCAGAGGTTCAAAATTTGAACACAAAAATGTGGGTAGTTATCTAAAACACTGTGGAAATATGTTTTAAATGTGTTTTTTATTTAAATTGAAAAAAGAGAACTTAACATTAATCTTAAAAGTACAAAGGCAAAACGTGACATTTTTAATGTATTTGGTGAGTTACGTTTGTGTGCTTTCAAACTGCATATGGTCTGAGGAAAATGACAAACTTTTAACCAAAAGTGGTTTTTTTGTAATTTTTGTTTCTGTTGAATGCATCTTGGCATTTTAAAATTGATACTAAACACTTACTTTTTACCATGGCAGGTGTTGCCCCAAAGTCCATATTTGGAATTTTTTTTCTATACAAAACCCTACTTTTACACTGTTTCATTTTCTCTTGTAAAGACTCACATGTTTGGACAAGTTTTAGCTTTATTTTCAACCAAGACTCTAAGTGGTGAAAAATTTCAAGACTGTTCGTGCATATTTTAACAAACCTTGCAAGCATACACCCCACAAGACCGTGGGAAACAAAACAACTTGCGGTTTTGATTGGTAGAATCGATAATACATGTTGCATAGCCTATTCAATACGGTGCATGCTAATATTGATGGTTAACCCTAAAACAGCGGTTTGTTTTTTTAGGGCGCCGACGGGCGCACCTATTAGCTTGGCTTTGAAACCGTGTTACGGCGGGTCCGGTAAGGGTCGGGAGCGACCCGTAGCGGTGTTGCCTGACTTTTCCGTGTTTGCGAGCACGAAGTACCCGACAAAAACGTTCAATTTCCCGCTATGGTCTATAGGTCAGAAACCCCAAGTACGATCATATTCAAAAACAAAACATAGTAACGGACCCTCTGAGAGCAAAAACACCTATCCATAGAACCCCCTTCGTTTTCCGGATAACGTTAATCGCTCGACCGCAGTACTAAATTAATATCTTCGCAGTCTTTTTGGTAACACCAGAATACACACGTTCCGGACCGCCGTAGGAAACTGTATCCAAATTGGGGAGGTTACGTACATCACGATATATGTTAACAAGCGGATGTTCCAAATATGTGAATAATATATGATGGAGTTGTCGAAAGACCGATGACCTAAAAATTATTTCTTCGACAGAGATTTTTTAATCAAGAAAAATTTCGCCATTTTTTCCTTGCCAAAATTTAAGGAATATTATGAACGTTTTAAAAAAACACTCTATAATGGCATCCTCACGTAACACGCCATATGGGGTCATTGTCAATTGGACCTCGACACCTGTGATCAATTGAGCAGAGATTCACACGTCATTATTTAGCAAGTTCCTTGGTGGCCTAGCGGTTAAGGCGATGAGCAGTGTAAACTGCTTGACATCATGCATTTTTCCCCCCGTGGTCCTGGGTTCGAAAATCGGGCAGGAAGTTTGATTTTTCATTGTTGTTATTAGTTTGTGTTTGTTTGAGCTGTTTGTTACCATGAAAGATGTGCCGTTGGTGTTTTGCTTTTTTTTCCCTTTCCCCATTTTTACTTTTTTTAACACCTGATTTTTTTACACAGCTTAAAGGGGCATCGTGATCCACAGCCTCGTCCACGACTCTCTTACCTAAAAAAATGTTGGATTTTTATATCATCTGACACCGTTTAGCCTAGCAATCAATTTTGTGCCCAATCTTATCGTGCCAATTCGGTCGCACCTGTAAGGAATTCGCAATTTGGTATTTTCTGCTGGACGGACAGAAACTTACAGCACCACCAGTGGGCCTATGGGGGCCTTGGGAAAACGAGCATATTGCTCATTACACAAAACCGAAGATATGGGATCAGCTCAAATTTGAGAATACAGCTTTTCTCATGATATCTAGTATCAATGAATAAAACAGAAGGTGCCGAAATCACGAAAATGCACCTTTAAATTGAATCACGAAAATTTGTGTGAATAAGTAGGCCAAAATAAAAATAATAATAATGAAACAAAAGTACAACTGAAAACAAAAGAAATAAAATTTTAAACAATATAAAATACAGAATAAAAAAATCAAACGAAATTAATTACAATTATAAAAAAAGAAAAATTAAAAAAAAAAACCGCTAAATTACAACTTAAAAAAAAAGAAAAAAAAAAAACAAATAACAGACAAGATTTTAAGCAAAGAAAAAAACAATATTAACTTAAACTTAATTAAAAATACATAAAATAATATAAGAAATTAAATTAATAACAAAAAGTTAATGAACAAAATAAATGTAAAAAATAATAGCAAAGCAACTAATGAAAATAAACCAATAAACAAAGTACGAAATAAAAATGAACGAATAAAAATAAAAATCTTTTAAAATAATAAAAAATAAAGTTAAGTGAAAACTGAGAGATATGATAAACAAATTACACGGAAACCAAAGAAATAATTTAAATATAAATTAAAATACAAAATAAAAATTCAAAAGAATTAACAATTGAATACGAGTGAAAGACACATAAAAAAGAAAAAGACGGAAACAAATAAGTTTAAAAAAAACAATATTAATAAAATTAATTAAAAATACATAAAATAATTCTACGCAGATTAAATCAAAACAAAAATTATTAGCCAATGGAATGGGATTGTTAGTTTCCAGTGATGTTCGAAAAAGGAGGAGGTCACATATTTCATTACATATTTTCAAGATTTATATAAATGTTTACGTCATTGGTATAAGATGGTGCTAAACCAATTCATATATCAGACTTATAAAGTTGGATTTTTTTTTTCTGGGGGTACTGTAAGTAATATTTCCTTCAAAAAAACCAATTTTTCAGATGATAGTGAGCTCGAGCGCAGAGTATGATCAGGAGATTGGTAGGGAAATCTAAAATTTCTATTAACCACTAAGTAAACCCTCAGCCACAAAAAATGTTAAAATGATCAGAACGAGATGCCTGATATTATGAGAAGTTGAAAGTTATGATCTGTATTAAAGATTCCGGAAAATATGACTTTAAACAAAATAAAAGAATAATAAAAATATCGACTACGAACAAAATTTAATGAAACAATAAATAAGCATTTAAAATGAGCAATATATTAAAAAGTATACAACTTGAACGACATAAAAAACCCGAAGCATTAAAAACAAAAATACTTAAAGAAAATACGAAGAAAAATGTTTTTCAACAATTATAAAAATAAAAAAATAAATCAATTTTCAAGTTAATTTTTCAATTTTCCAATTTGGGTGAAAATGAGAACCTGAATGGGATGGGTTGTGTGGTGGAAGGGGTGATTGCAAAACACCCTATATAATGTGGAACCATGGCGTTGTTGGAAAAAGAGAAACCCGGGGGTAGTTGGGACATGGAACTCTGGGAGGTTGAGAAGGAAATTGGTAGAGGGTTCATGGTATGTAAATGAGGTATGCCATAATATTCCGTCAAGTGCTTCTGCCCATATTCTATAGCGCATGACGGAATCAATTATTGTAATACCAAAAAAAAAAAATTGGGAACTTGGAGTGGGATGGGTAGTGGAATGTCCATATAGATAAAAAGGAGAAGGTGGAGGTAATGTAGACAGGAACTGGTGTAGTTAGAAGGAGGAACCTGGGTAGTTGGGAAAGGGCCACTCTTTGTAGATGAGAAGGGGGGTCTGTGTTAGTTGGGAAGGACGCTCTGTGACAGCTGTGAAGGCTCCCAGACAGTTGTGGAAGGGGTCTTGGAAAGTTCGAAATGAAGAAAAGACCTTGGGACTTTGGGCAGCTAGTAAAAGGGCCTGGTATAGTTGCAAGGGGCCCTGTGGTCGGTAGTCAGACAGGGACCCTAAGGTGGTGAAAAGTTTAATAATGATACAGGTACGTCTGATAAGGGTCACCAACAACTAAAATGTTCAGAATATATATTGTATTCAATATATATATTTTTTTATACTTATTTCAAAAACTTTGTACCAAGCAAGTTGCAATAAGCTTCACGAATTCAATCGATTTGTGTTCTACCGTTTTTCTTACATACGTATTTCCCAACCACAGATAAACAAACAAGACTCACTCTTTGGGGCAACCCTTCCTTTTAAAGGAATTTTTATTTGTTCTATCTGGGGAAATGCAAGGATTGAGGGCTCAATTTCAGAGAACAATGAAGAAAAATATGGCCTTTCATCTAATATCAAAATCGATACTACTTCCGGGTGGTAAATCAGGGGGGTCCAAAGATGATCAGAACACCACCTCAACCTAGCGCGCACCTATCATGTTCCAGGTTGTTGTGCTAATGTAACCTTTCTAAAACCTTACCCATTTCTAAACCTTACACCATTTTAGAACATTATGTATGGCAGTACTCACTACTGTGAGAACAATGAGACAAGAACATTGATACCAGGTAGCACAAAGCCTAACATCATTTAAGACTTCACTTTGTCAACATCAGCTCTTTTTTTTGGAAAATATCATGTATTGTTTTAGGATATTTTAACAAATAAGAACATCTAAAATGCCTAATAGGTCCATGGCCCGATCGCTAATAGCTTCGATCTCCCAGAAGCCCCAGATTTTTACCGGACAGTGGTCAACATTTTGGTTATCAGAAGAAAGCTACTATTGTTTCATTTAACCTGTGAAATTTAGAGCCAAAGATGTTTGGTGTGGATGTTATGAGCGAAAAATGGGCCCCATTTGGTCGACCAATATTAATTTTTATCAGCTACTCTTATGTCTATGGGGCTTACAAAATCATGTTTTTAGCTCTCGCATCAAAACGGATTGAAGATTGGCGGCGGAAAACTTTCAGATGGGGTGGTTTTGGAGTGAAGCCAATCCTCAAGGATGAAAACTCATATCCTTAAATCGGGCATCCCTTTAACAAACTCTAATTAACATTTGAAAATGGGATAATTTTTCAACAATGAAAAGTTTTTCTCAAATGATGAGCGTCATGATAACCCCTACGAGTTGAAAAAGGGGACAGTTTTAAAATAACGTTATTTTACAGAGTGGCCTCTGCTTTCAGCTCCTGGTCAGTCATACAAAACACAAAGATACCAGCACAACCCCCGGAGCCGAGACACTTTCTAATCTGTCAAACACAAGCCATGACATATCAATTTACAATTGTCATGGACAGAAAACCCTTCCAGTATTGAGACACCGGTAATCTCCGAGAAGTGAATTAAATATCAAACAAGGGGATTCCCGAGCATTGTGCAATTCTTGGCAATTGGCACACAATGATAGAGGGAAAGTGTAGGGGCATGTGTGAATTTTGGCAGTGTTGGCAAGATTTTGTTTAATCTGAGAATTACTTGATTTGCTCATCCTTTGAGGGTAGATGCCAAGTTAGGATTGGGCACCGGCTAGCTACAGGGAAAAGGGATGGGTCAATTCCTAATGGAGCTGATTTGGAAAAGCAACAGTTTTTTGGTCTTCCATGTGATCTATTTATTTAATCCAAGAATATACTATTAATCTAATCCCAAGCCAGAGTGCTATCTGGCTGACTTGTCACCTATTATTTTAATCTATTATGTGTCTTGCCTATGGAAACAATGCACTGAGTTGTCTCCCAAAAATCTCATTTTAAAAATCTCAATTTTGGTACTGAAAAGTACTACTTTTGAACTCTTCATAGCTTTCAGATGCTTTTATGGTGTCGAAATTAGCCTTTAGCATTGTGACTGCGTGTACAATTTCAATAACAAACAATTCCCAATGGTTTAAAAGGATCTCTTTTTGTGATGATTGGACATGGCATCTGGAGGTATATAAGAATTGAAATCGTTGACTGGGGCAGGACACAATCTGTTCACCCTGTATCTCCTCCATCAGTACTAATTAGTATCCCAACAAAAATAACTCAAGTAAGCAATTATCTAAACTATCTGTACATTTCCTACAATTTCAAACTTTTAATGAGTCCATTGAAACTCTATATCATTTTAAAAAATACACTCATCAAATGGTCTCTGAAAAAATGGCTTCCCTGTTTGATTTAGCTAAAGGTGCGGGTTTCATCCTCTGAATTGTTCACTATTTTTGCAAGTCCTGTACTTAAACTGTCCAGCAGTTATTAAATTTACTTCCAAGTTCTTACGCCCCTAAATAGCACTAGGAAAACAACATCAACCTAACCTATTAAACAGTTTCTTTAAACATGATCAATTAACACCAGTGATCCAGACCTTGCTTTTGACGGTGGCCGGGGAGGAAGGACCTCTAATGGCACCGAAAATAGGCTGATTTTGCTATGTTGTGGGAACATGAACCCCCCAGGGGGCGCGCACGAACCCGAAAGCCTCCCCCAAGATACCGCCCCGGCCATTAAGTAGAGCTGTAAATCTTTGGCCACTGAAAAATTATGAGAACCCTGACTCTTTTCAAAAACCCCAGCTTGGGACATGAAGTGGGCCATGTTAGGGAAACATCTGGATCACACATACAACATGGCTTAGATTTTTGCCAGCTTACTCATCTGATAAAATTTGACACCATCACAAGCCTTCCCATAACCATTAGGCGACGAAAAAACAAAACCCCGGTTTTACGGGCAGGAGTGGATCTTTCGAGTAGGATCGGTTCGGTCGCGCGAATTTTTTTTTAAAACTATGAAAAATTGAGAAAGAAAAAATGAATTTTTTTACAAATTTCTAAAAAAAATTAACCAAAATGATAAATTTGGGCTAAAAACAGGCTAATTACATGATTTTGGGAAAAAACTCAAAAAAAATTATGCAAACTGAAAAATCAGTGTCGGTCAGGCCCGTGAAACAGGGTTTTTATTTCGTTGCCTTTCCCAGGTTTTCTTCAAGAACTTTGGTTTCCTCATGCATGTTAAATGGGACTTTCTTCCACATAAGTCTTTCCATGCTGTTCTGGAGGCATTTCTTAACCCTATCGACACGGGCAATTCTGTATATGTTCAGTACAAAGTCGTTCGATCAGGCATCCCAAATGCTTTCAGGTCAATTTTGGGGGGGAACAAAAAAAGCCATCTAAACAGAATACCAGCAAAGACTAGGCTTGTTTGGACTAATTTAGATGCATCTTTCATTCTGATTCTAAAATATGCCCTGGAAACTAAATAATTTTGATTTTAGAAACCAAAATTTGACAAATTTTCGTCAGGCAGAAACTGGGGAGTATGGCGCGTGCCCGTGTTCATATAGGTTTAAAATTAATGCTAATTGAAATATTGGTTTCTACCTGGTGCAATTCCACTGGAAGCCATAAACATCTCTCAATTAATTACCAAATATGAATGCTAATAATACTGTACTGTGCACTTCAGAGTTACTGCAATTGATTGAACAACAAAAATACATCTGCTGGTCCCAGGACCACGAGTGTCGTCTGCCGTCGCGGTTTGAGAATGGGGCCAAAGGTCACCAAGGTCATATGAGGTCACCAACATGTCACCCCACCCCACCCCCTCCTTTCCACCAAGTTACATCATCATAGCCCTTATGGAACTCATACGGCATGCAATATATTAAGGGTTCACATTTTGACCGGCCAAAGGTCACTTGAGGTCACCAAGGTCACCAACATGTCACCCCACCACACCCCTTCCTTTCCACCAAGTTACATCACCATAGCCCTTACGGAACTCATACGGCATGCAATATATTAAGGGTTAACATTTTGACCACAGACACACACACACAGATACACACCCCGACATACGCCAGAGTAATCCCTATGTGCCTTCTGCAATTCTTGCAGACGACACAAAAATTGTACAACCATATATTCCAGGATTCAACCTTTAGAAGAGACACTGGCACATTTGAAAAATAGTGCCAAAATTGATATTTTTGCATGGTTGTAAGACTTGTATATAAATTAGTCCTCACCTGAAATTATTAAGCTCAAATTGGGTAAACCTAATGATTTTATAATTAATGCCGCCGGCGACATTCAGCAGACTACGAGTAATTGGCACTGAACACAAGCAAACACACGCTGGAGTTCATTCCCACGGCATGCACCTTGTTTGACCGGTCTGTAACCTTTGTGGTTTTAATATCAATGAGTACGAGTCTATGATATTCATGTAATAAACACATTTGTTGATTAAAGTTACGGCAAACTTAAAAGTTAGCCTACAAATTACCTGCAGGATCTCTTTAGTCTCTTACAAATGTCCTTATCTGTTTTGGGTATGTTATTTTTATGTGTAAAATATACCTTTATTCTTCCAATGGCCTAAAGTATCACTTGGGAGCAAATTGAAGAAATTTGATATTTTCTGAAAATGTGCCAGTGCCAGTGCCGCTTTAAGAGTGAAACTGACTTGTAGGTTTAACTCTAATACGATGACCTACAAATGACCGTAACTTTAACATCTGGAACCATCTGATCTTAGAAGACACAAACTATAGTAACAAAACCTTTGCTTTTCTCCCAAGCACACCCAAGACACCAATTCCTCTTTCTCATAAATGTCTGAAGTTCGTTTTTTAATTTCCTTCTAGCCACTGCCTTTTCTCAAGACCAATTTACTTACTCTTGTCAGCTTTCCTCACCCAAAACTGAGCCTAAATAAAAGGCACTAGGAAAATCATGAAGTCATAAACTGAATAACATTCAGGCATTCATGTTATGCACTAGTAATATGGCAACCGGACTGCTAGAGGTACCAACTTCTTATGGTTTTTGACATTGAACATGGAAAATAGACCAGTCTGGTTGAGAATGTGGCACATTTCATGAACTTTATGATAAAAGGCCCCATGTCACTGCAGAAGATGCATAAAGTAGGCTGCTGCTTCTCAGTGTATCCACAAGTCATTGGTAAGGGCTTGTGGTGGTGTCAGGATTTATTCAACTAAGTAAGCTGATCCGGGGACGTGTGTATCCATGATACGGATGCTCCTAACATGGCCCCGCATTTTGAGACTGGGGGCGGATTGGGAACAGTCAGGGGTTTTCACCCTACTCTTATTCGACACTGGCTGCGAGGTACATGTACAGTTGTGACTATCTGTACATGGGACCGACGGCTTAACATCCCCCCTTTCATGATTCATTTGCCTAATTCCAAGTGAACCATGGAGAGTGGTATTCTGTATGTAATCAATAGCTGGTATACAGATCAAATCCAGAATTGAGTACCCAAATAAATCCCAGCAAGTGACCCCACAGGGATTCGAACAAGCACCCTAACCGCTAGGCCACGCTCTCCCACATAAAGTAGGCTGAAAATTACTGAATCCACAAAAATATCCTGAATTGCTCAAGGTTTTCCAAAGTTGCAAGATCTGCCATTCGGCAACTTCTGGTGATTTTCGCCTAATTTTTGAAATCTTTGCCGTACTTTACACAATTTCCCCAGTGACATGGGGCCTGATAAATTGCCATGTTGCAATCACAGCTTTGTGTAAAATAAAAGGTAATTGCAGATAATTTGGCATGATTAATGTTGCAAGTGCTACATCAAATATCTGCCAACACAGAAGGCAATATTACGAATAATCTTCATGTCTCCAAGGTGTCATCTTATGTCTCAACACTAATGCTTCACATTTTTAAAGTTGAAAGGTCCATGGCCATATTGCAAATAATAGTCTTGTCTCCAGAACCCCAGATTTAGCAAAAGTGGACAACAGTTTGGTGTCTGAAGAAAGTAGCTATTTTTCTGATTTATCATTTGAAATCTTAGGGCAAAAGGATGTTTGGTTTGGATGTTATGAGTGAAAAAGTGCATGTCCGAGTTGGTCGACCAACATTCGTTTTACAGAGTATATTATGGGCCTTACAAAATCATGTTTTCAAAATGGATTGAAATATCAGTGTGAAACTAAAGTTACAGGTTGGGAATTTGGGTCAATGTCATTCAATCAAGTTGATAACTTTATTATAATCAAAGACTGTAAATATTAAAAAGGTCCCTAAGAGAGGATTTAAGAAAGGCTGGAAAAACTCTTACAATTAAATGAAAACTTTTAAGCAAAATTGAAAAGACATGCAAAACACTTAAAGCTACAATCAGCCATTGTTTCCTTAATTGAAAATTGCCTACTGAGTCTCAAATACTAGTATTGCATCAAATCAACAAATAATATTACCATTCTTTGTGAAAGCAGGCATTAAATCTTGTTAAGAGTTACCTTAGAACTCTCACTTTTAGCTATTTATCAGACGTGAGTCTATTTATGCCATCACATTATATGTAAAAATCTTCATTCTCTTTTGAACAAAGATCACCTGTATTTAAACTGTGTTTTTCACTGTCTTGTTTACAACATGCAGGTAACTTTAATTCAACAATTTCCCATAGAATAATGCAAAAAAAAGAGTCAACTTTGATCAAAATTGAGAGAGTTGCATGTTTGTTTACATCCTGAAGAAAATGACTGATAATGTGGCTGTAAGTAAATCTTACATTTTGCCCAGATTCTGATGAACAGTCTTCCTCTACAATATACTCAAGGTTTGTCCTAGGAATACAGCCCCTGAACACAGACAAGGTAGCCGATTCTGGACATCTCTAAACCAACACAATTATCCACAGAGAGGAAATTTAATATGAGTGCAGGGAAGCCGGGAAAAAGAAAAGGCTAAGCTTATTGTTACAAGCTTGAACGCATGCCAGGGCAAGATCAGATTCAAACCCCACCCTCGTACATACGTTTAGTACAACTGCCGCTGCACCAAATCGAAAATGAATGATTCGATAAGTCACGCCAATATGACCAGGCCTATAGCTTGCTTGCGGGATTAAAGGTGTCAAATCGAGCTGACAAATTTTGACACCTCCAATACAATGGATAAAGCCCAGATCTTTCTCTTTCCTCATTTCTTTCAGTATATATCATTTCCTGTTGTTTCTCCTGTCTATTTCTTTGACATTTGAATTATTAAATCAACTTCGACTATCCTGCATCATGCCACACAAGTGAACAACTACTTGGCTTGGTACTAACTTTTTTCCCCCTCTCATCTCATTTTTTCCTAACTTTTTGGAAAGTAATTTTCTTTTCCTGGAGTGTTGTAACTTCTGAAATCTGAGGTATGGAAGACATGAGTGATACAACTTATTAAATTGTTATGACTCACGACTGACTAAGCCAAGATATTGATTTTCTGAGGGGGTTTCTCATGATTTACAGAGTGTTAAAAGAGCTCTCTTAAGGGAAAATCTTAACCATAATAAACCAAATTTGTCCTCCATTAAAGGGGCTTGTTCAGGCGTGTTTGGGACCCCTTGGGGAAATTTTTTTTTTACCCGGAGTCGTATCACTTTTGATATCAGATGAAAGGCCGTATTTTTTTTCTCATTGTCGTCCTGAATTTTCTGCTTTCATTATTTTCTTTCCTCAAGATCTAATAAAAAAAAAACTACTGTTTTAATGGTTAACCATCATATTGAAACACAGTAATTGAATTAGCATGTTGCATTATTTTAGCATTATAGCATGCTAGCATCAAAACCACATGTTTGTTTCCCACGGTAAACTACTGAATGGCCAGTGTGTAACAAGGGTGTCAGGCTCTCATATGAAGTACAAGAACCCGATAGTTCAACAATCGGAAATCGTACCCTTTTAATATTTTTTAAACGTTAGAAATAACCAGATTTGATTCATAATTATAGGAAATTAAGTAGATCTGACCTTATTCTCTGAGGATACATATTTATTAACATTTGCACTGGATCAGTTGTAGAACACCTACGAAGAATGTTCCAAATGTTTATTTGACAAACATGTAATAAAGAAAGCTAAAACTAAAGTAAGTTTTGAACCTGCCTGCTAAATCAGCCCTATAGAGATGTATGCTTGGATCTTCTGCATCAGGTTTGAGATGAGATGAGTATCAGAAGAGTTTTGTATCACACACTCAAGAAGATGAAAAATGGAGTTCATTCTTTGCAATTATACAATGCCCTCAACTGGCAACAATCTCCACATACTTGCATCATAGTTCATCTGCAAGTGTGTGACCTCCTTCAGACCCTTAAGGCCATTTGAATTGAGGCAGTCAATTATGATGCATTCTTAAACAGCTATGAAATGTAAGCAATTTCATTGGCTGATGCCCGGGTTCAATTCGACTATTGAACCCGGGAAGTATGCGCTGCGTATTGACGTTATTTGGAGGTTGAAGAGCTTGTGTCATACCGCGTTTTGCTACCTCCACACACGCCTGCCAATGTTGTGTCTCATTGCGTATGTTCATTGCATTCAACGGGTTGTTCTATTTCTGTCACTGGGTGGTGTCAGTCCTTTCTTGTTGTATTTAAGCCATAAAGTATTGCGAAATTGGGTTAAAGATGACCTTAAATTGTAGATGCCATTATTTTTGCATGGAAGAACTCGGCCTCCGGCCTCGTTCTTCCACTTAAAATAATGGTATCGCCTTTGTTTCAATTCGTCATAAAGAGGGTACCGGTTCCCAAAATCATACCTTTATTCTCTAAATCTTCTTGCCTATGGTAGCTATTGTTTGCTTGTCTGTTGTGACAACAGTGACATTATGGACATCATCATATATATGGAGACCTAAACAAGGAAGATCAGTGTCTTGTCATTCCATAGCTTAAACTGGCATTCAACCAAGTTATATACCATTGTCATAAAAACGATGTTGTCTCTTTGCATCTGAGTGATTTATTGAATTAGGGTACCATAGGGGAACAAAGTTGAACAACAGGCTAATATGGTCAGTCATTAATAGCTTATTAAAGTTTAACATGAAATTAATAACTGCAAACAAAACAAAAACACTACTCTATACATCTTAAATTGTTGAGTGATTTCCAAATCAAATACGTAGGCTATTTGCCAGGGGTGCCATCTCTTTTGTTGTTGGGTCACTGACTCTCAGAATTGTTTAATGTGTGGGAATCACTTCCTTTCATACACAGCAGTCTGTTCACCGCCAGGCTCCCAGGCAAAGTGGCTTCCCCCCAGGGAAAGAGGGGCAAGCAAGCAGCAAGCATGGGGTGCAACTAGTGGCTAAAGGTGCTGTTCCGATTGTCGTTTGGGACCCCCATGATTGTACCCGGAAGTAGTATCAATTTGGATATTCAGATGAATGAAAGGCCGTATTTGTCCCGGGGGGGGGGGGGGAAACCTGTACACTAGCCCGGGTAACTACCCGAGGAGTTACAAGGGTTCCGGCGGTGACCCTATATGAGACAGAAACGAATGAAATGGTACCTATCTGAGACCAGATCTGTTCCGAATCTGTACAAATGGATACCCTATCCGAGACCAGAATCTCAATCAAAAGACACCTATCTGAGACCCAGGGCCAAACAAGTTATATTAGAATTTTAACCTGGGATTTTACACTCCATGTGAGCTAAGTTTATGGACTTTATTTTGTTTTTGAGCATATCTCATGCAAAAATCATCATTCTACAGAGTCCTGCTGCTGATTTATACTCTCACATGGAAAACTGAAAGTAAAAATTTGATACCCTATGTGGACGACAGAGACAAGGTTGAATTTGATGACCTTATATTGCAAGTCTCGAGACCTGGCCAGGTCTCCCGTTTTTTGTAACTCGGACGGTTACCCAAACCAGCATACCCAGGTTAACCCCACCGGGGTATTTGTCTCATTGTCTTCCTGAAAATTCAGCTTCAAATCCATTCCGTTCTCAAGGAACTGACAAAAAAATGCCCATTTTAGTGGTAAGCATCAATATAGACCACCCACGTAGTGAATATGGTGTTGCACTATGCGTTTATCGCGTCTAGCATCAAAACTGCAAGATTTTCCCCACGGTACCTGTTGGCCTGTGTATACAAGTGTCAAGCACCTTTAAGTTGTATGTGTGTACTAGGTGAATGGATACCTCACTTGTGCTGCCAGGCAAAGTGCTAGCCATGAGGGCTGGGAGAGGGGGTGACTGAGGTAATCGAAAGCTGGGGGGCAAAATTCCAGTCGTCCAGTGACTTGCCCCAGCATGCTAAACTGCGACCAAATGCAACAGGCACATTAAATTAGCTAATTTAATATAGGAATTTATCTATTTTGTATTTGTCATATTGATATTTTATATTGCGACTTTCTATGTGAAGCGCCTAGAGGCCCGCATTAGGCGGCATATCAAGACTGTTTTATATTTGTCCAAAATTTAAGTAAAATCTATTGCATCTCCAAATATCAGATAAAAATGCAGGTTTTAAACCCGGGGTCAAAATTAAGACTCGCTATGAGAATAGTACCAGCAATATCTTCACTGGATAAAAAGAGTGTAAAATGCTGCCCAGGTACAGCAGAAAATATATGTATTCTGATTTTAGATCAGTAATCATCAAGAAGATGGAAGGTTAATTCACACGATGTCTCTCTATTCTACAAAATAGCTTGCAGGCGCAGGTCTTTCGCCACTTGTTGGTAAAGCTGGCAGGATTTCCTACCAGGATTACAATATCTGCAGCTGGGTAAAAGGCTGGGATGAGTAAATGCTGTCCAGGTTGCTAACAGTGTGAACTATTGTATTCCTAGTATCAACGTAATGTCAATATTCAAGACTATCGAGTAAAAAATGATTTATATCTGCCATGACAAACAACATGTTGTTTTTCTTGTTATGCTCGACCTAGTGACAGCATTGATACTATAGATCCTTCAATATTTGTCACAGGTGACATCAGATTTCATGTTCAGGCACAGTTTGCATGGTTCAATAACTATCTCTGTCATCGAAAAAAAACAGAGTGTGTATCTCCGCATCTCATCAAGGACAGTCTTTAATGAATATGGCTTCCCACAAGGATCGATCATGGGACCACTAGGATACAGCATTTATAACGCATCCTGTTGGCAAGATACTGCGCAGTAATAACATCAGCTACCATATATGCCGATGATACGCAAATGTATGTAACATTTGATCCAGAAGCTGCTGGTGCATGTGAGGATGCTCTTTGCAAACTTACACATGTATCAAAACAAATCAAAGGACTGGATGCTTCTCAACAAACTACAACTTATAATCAATCAAGACTGAATTTTTTCATTGCGGCAGCATCAGATTCCCATTCTCGTCTCAAGAACGTTATACTTGTATTGGATAATGTCGAATAGCACCACACATCACTCAGACTCAGAATCTTGGAATTATGTTTGACCCTGTTTTGTCTATTCCTGATCAAATATCTTGCAAGTAAAATGTTCAGCTACCATCTGCGCATATATCTCGCAACCCGTATATGGATCAGACACCTGTAACTTGCGTTCAAATCAGTAATATTTCTCCTCCAGAATCGACTATGGTAATGCGTTCTGTTGGGAGCACATCAACCTGATCAACAAACATAACAGGACGGGGGGGGGCTCCAAAGGCTGGGACGCAAATAGGTAGTCAGCCCGAGCTTCTATTCTTAGTTTTGGACGTGACCATCCCAGTATCTGTTATTGTGATCGTCTCCATTGGATCCAATCAAGACTCGTATTCATTCAAATCCTCTCTATGTATACAGTGTCTCATTCGATCTAGCTCCTGATTATCTCTCACAACTCATTGTTCCGTCAACGTCAACTTATGCCACTCGTTCCTCTTACGACAAATTCCTTCTTCACATTCCAAAACAAACGGACAGTAACTGGTGATCGTGCCTTTCAGTAGCTGCACCACGCTTGGGCACAATCTTCGGCGCAAACATCAGGGCAAAAGCAAAATCTCTTCAATTTTCAATGTCGCATCTTACAACCTCACCTTTTGGTTGATTGTTGCTTGCTTGTTTTTGTTAACATTAATATGTACTGTGTAATGTTTTCATCATGTTTTGTTGTACTTATATATGTGTTCTTGTACAGCGCTGTGTTCACTGGTAGGAGGGCGCTTTAATAATTTCTTTTGGTATTGGTATTGGTAATGTAAGGTTAACATCACATTGATGCCTCTATTCTTTCAAAATAGCTACCAGGGAGCTTCCTTTTACCATCATGTTTGGTAAAAGCCCGCTGCCTCAATATGCTGGTAATTAAGTAGTCCAATGTTGTCCATGTACAACAGGTGAACCTTTTTAGTTCTTGGTTATTTCTAGTCAGTTTTCTGTCAAAATGATGGATGGTAAACGTCACAACACTGACGTCACTCCTATGCTTGCAAAAATAGCTAACAAACAACACATTTTTGTTTTCTATCTTTGAATTCCACAGTCTTCCCTGATTCTCCCTAATTCTGGAGCTTCCACTATGAGTATTGACTGGGAATGATATTACTTCCGCAGACCTTTCTGATTTCACAGGGGGCAAAACAATACAAAGGTTCCTGTGGTGCAATTTGTTAGTTGACACCTAACCTTAATTCTATCCACAAGTGACCTTTATGATATGCAGTCCTGGATTGGTTTTAAAGATAAAGACCAAATACTGACAATGATGCACAAGATGTTTTAAAGATAGGCAAATGACAAATGTTCTATTTTAATTGCAGTATTTGTATTGCATAAGTGTAGTATGGAATTGGACATTAAAAAGTGCTTACAGAATATAGGTGATTAGATTTATTTAAACTTGCCACTTAAAGGTGCTTTTTCCGATCGTCTTTGAGACCCCCCACCCCAATTTTACAGGAAGTAGTATCAATTTTTGATATCAGATAAAGGCAATTGTCCATGTCGTTGAAATTCAGGTGTCAAATCCATTTCTGTATCAAGATTACAGAATAGAAAACTAACGTTTGATGGTTAACCATAACATATTAACACCGTAGTGAATAGGGCGTGGCACTATGCATTATCGCAATCGAGCATCAAAACTGCAAGTTTGTTTACCATGGTTACTTGATGGTCAGGGTGTACAAGGTGTTAGGCTCTCATATCAAGTATAGAACACGATGGACAAAAAGCGGAAAAAAGCTCTTTAAATCTTCAATTTGCACAAATCAAACATGCATATCTGTGTTTTATTATGTGAGTGCCACTAATAAAAAATGAAAAACTTATCATAGAAAATATCATGCCCTTTAGACAGATGGCAACGTGCTGTGCTGTGGGAGTTAAAAGCTGAATGAAATCTAAAGCAAAACAACAAAACAACACGAAGTCAGCTGAAATTAGAATATTTTCAGATCATTATTTTTGTTAACTGCCTATTTGGTCTAATACCCACCACTTTAAACATCTTAAATCATAAAGTTAGATTAAGATTCCTTAATTGAAATATTTATTAATGGGAATAAGAATGAGAAACGCAGATATTGAAGTATTAATTAGTTGCTTCTTCGTCAAAATGGTGTGTTGCCTGTGTTGATAATGACATGATTGATGATTCACAGCTGAGGCTAAAACAATACCTAATTCTCATTATTTAACCACTTACAAAATTATAAAGTATACAAATTATGGCAGATTTTACCCAAGGCAATTCCAAATTCTCTTTTGAAACAATCACGTCTCAGTGTTACTTCGCTAAATGTAAAAGCGTTGAAGGTCACTCTCAAAGAGGGGGTCGAGACCATCCTAATTTTAAACGCGGCACTGGCACATTTGTGCAAAATAGTAATTTCTTCAATTTGCTCTCACACTGATAGTCTAGGCCCATGGAAGAATAGAGATACATTTAACATAAAAATAATACTCAAAAAACGATACAGACGTTAATAGAGGTTTAAGACATCCCTGTCGGCCAACTTAATGAACAAAATGTGTATATTACAGTGAATTCAGGTCGTACTTCAGTGATATTTTAAAACCACAAAGGTAACAGACCGGTCAAAAAGCGTGGCATGGGGGGAAACATGCATACGGAGTGCGTTTTCTTGTGTTTTAAACGCCATTTAGTCGTCTGCGGAATTAATGTCGCCGGCGACGTTAATTATAAGATCGTTAGTTTACCAGAAGGATGCTGATTGTTTTTTAATCATTTCACGGTGAGGGGCAAGATATAAAAAAGCTTTACAACCATGCAAAAATAAACGATTTGAAAAATTTTGAGGGCTCACTATTTTTCAAAGGTGCCAGGGAATCTTTAAAAGAAAAATTAACCAAAAATCACTCCAATCCAATGGATTTTTCACTCAAATTAGGATGGTCACTAGACCCACCTCTTGAGAGTGCTTTCACTCATTTACATTTAGCGAGTAGTAACATGAGACCAATTGGTTTCAAAAGTGCTTGGAAATTCATTGGGTGAAACTTTCACTCTTACATTAGAGAGTATGCACCTTGATGGCTCGAGTGGCGTGTATGGGATCGCATTGAAACATACTGCTAGGAACCAATGAAAAATTGCCATAAACTATCTCAATTGTTAAGAATGTCGAATATTTAATTCTTACGTAATAAAACTTAGATTTGAGATTCAGTACTTGATGATATAAGACAAGAAAAAATGTGGGTAGTCTCTGAAATCACTGACATTACTTTAAAGATTACAGATTCATCATTCTACTAAACTTTCTACTGGGTCTATTTCAATCACAAGTTTAAACTCAAAAAATTGCAATCTTGTTAAAAACTTGTTCAGCCATCACGTAAGTCACAGGATGGAATCAGCAAGCCAATTAGTGCCATAGGAAGGTGTCGTCAAATTAAATGGGAGCAGTTTGTCAGACTGTGCTTGCAGGTGTCAAAATAAAGACCTGGCAAAATTCACACTGGCCTACTTCTGGTTCTAAAGGATCCCTACATTCTGTTTCGGTTGGTTAGGAAGGGATGTGGTGACGATGTCTTTTGTAATGAGTGATGGTGGTGTTCACCTTCTACGACTTAGGGGGAAATACTGCACTGCCCATTCTGGTTCTTGGGACATTCGCAACGATTTTAATTGCAGAAGAGAAAGGGATGTGGCAAACGTTCTAGGTTTCTTGTTGTTGAGAAATTTACCAAAGGCTAACCTCGGGTGTCTGATTCTTCAAAACCAAATGTGCTTTGAAACGCTCCGATACAAAAACTGTAGAACAACTTAAGATTTCACATTTAGAGAGTTTCAAACGAAACAGAATTTCTGTGGGTGAGGAGGAAAAAGGGAGGTTGGTTAGGAAATACTCTGTTGTAAGTCAACAATCCCAGAAGATTATTTTAATCTATGACATTTTATGAAAATACAGATCTTGCGAAGAGTTAATCTAGTTATTCGGTTCTTAAAAGAGGGAGGACCACTGTTAATGAGTGATTGGTATAAGAAATGGTGGGAAAACTGTTTGTAATGATGGTGAAAACTGAGTGATGTGGTGATTGTGAAACTAGCACACTCATTTTTACTGATCATATACGATTGTTTTGTTGTGTTGTGAAGTGAATGTCGGGTATTTTGTTTCTGAAGTGAATTGGTATTTGTTTCCTTTGGTTAAGTAATTAAAAAAAAAGTTTAGACCTTAGGTCTGTATGCACAAAAGAGGTTTAGACCAGGTCTAACTTTCGACCCGGTCTAAGTTTAATTTGGTCCCACCAGAAAAGAAGTTTCCTTTACACTGACACAAGGTATTTTGTAGTTATTTGGGGAAATTGCAATAAATCTTTGAAATTATTTGCTAGCTAGTCTTACCCAGCAAACTAAAAGCGGACCGAACTGCAACTTTCGGAACCACCCCAACACCACTTATTTTTGACCTCTTCTAAACCAGGTTAACTTAAAACCTGCTCTAACTTTTTGTGCATGACAGGACCACTCAAGTTTATAATTTAAAACTTGTTGGAAATGACTCCAACACAAAACACTGGTTAATATCAGTGTTAGTTTCTGGATTGTCACTATACGCCAACTTCCGTAGGTGTTTGGAAACGGGAAACCTGGTTAAAATATTTTACCTTGTCAATGAATGATCCCAGAGGAAGCCAATCCCAAAGGTTACATCTTTGTGACACGGCTTTCAAAAATAGCGTGACATTGCATATGTACAGAATTGCTTAGAGTGATTAACAATGTGCCTCCTAGTTGACAACATTAAGGAAATACCACATGACCGCATTATTTTGGCTTTCAGTCTTACATATACTATGTGAAGGAGTTGTAAGCCATTTGTGGCAACAAGTGCTAGGTGGCATGCCTTAAAAAACGCGTATCAATATGGAATTGCAATGTAGACGTGGTATGGCACACTTTGTATCTTACCTTAGATTATTGCATACTGTTGTACAATATTCACACGTTGCCTCTTTCCTTTTACTGGGATGTTTGGAGTCTAAGCTCATGTATTTAAGCCCATAATAATCAAAAATGGTAGTACAACACTGCATATTGAAGTTATTTGGAGGTTGAATCGCTCGTGTCATACCGATTTTGGTACGTTCGCGCATGCTGCCAACGTTGCATCTCATTGCGTGTGTTAGTTGCGTTACAGGGTTGTTCTATTTTGTCACTGGGCAGGTGTGCAGTCCTTATTGTTGATTTAGCTATAAAGTACGCGAAAGTTGGGTTAAAGGTGACCTTTTATTATAAAGCTATTAAGAATGAATAATGGTATGATTGGGAACAAGCCTCTCTTTACAACGAATTGAAAACACTGGCGACACCATTATTTGCGCCACCTGAAAATAATGGTATCACCTTGGTTTCAATTGTTTAAAGAGAGTACGGTAAAATCATTTAAAGAAAGTATTAATTTTAGATTCTGTTGTGTCTTAACCATCTTTTGTGTCGAAGAGCTCTGCCTACAGCCTCCTGATGATAACGGCATTGCCACTCCCATATTTTCTAGTTAAAGGTGCAACAAGAGATTTCACATGCAGGTGTCCCTAAAAAAATTGAAAGTACTGATTTTTTCCCTGATGTAACGCTTTCCATTAAAATATCCCCATCTGAAAGGATTAAGCGGAAAAATGTTTCTTTGGTACAAAAATTGTGAAATTTCTAATTTCATATAGGAGCAAATACAAAATTCAGCCTATGCTTTAAGCAAATCAAAATCACCCTTTTTCTCTCTTTTAAGACATTTCTATAGCCAAATATAAGGTAAGAAGTCTATTGAGTGTCTAATCTATATAAAATTACTATTATGACACAATATTTGGGTGCCTCAAAATCTCTCGTTGCACCTTTAAAGGGACATCCAGAGATTTTATGTGAAGGACACCCTCACATTTTTGACAAAGCCAGATTTTTTACATGTACACATAACCTACCTCCAAATTTACAAATACCAAAATCGAAAAAGCGAAACTAGGAACAATTTTACTTCTTTAAGAAATTAGGGTGATTTTGTCATTAAATGTCTGGACCAGAGAGGCCTATGGAGAACTGAAATATACAAAAGTACTCTTAATCTTCAAATGAAGTGTACTGAATTTTCAGCATAGGATTATTTCATGGTCCCCTGTAGAACTAAGCAAAAGAAAACAAAAGATAAATGATCAACACCGGATCCCTGAATGTCCCTATAAGACACAGAGATGGTGCTAAAAATAACACTTATTGTCTAAATCCTGACATAAAAAAATCAGGTTCACATAAGAGGTCACAATCTTGCTGTAAGAATGTACTTCTGGTTTTGAAACCTACAAAACCATTTTGTAATGATGGAAAAGGATGTGGTTATAATTTCTTGTTAATTGAACTATCCACTAACAGGTTCCAGTGATGTTGGTCAACTTAAAACAATAAATAATACTAGTATTAAATGATGCAATAGGTTTTAGTCTAAAGCCACATAATAAGTTGATATCCAAATAACAGAAACTAACATAAATGACAGATGTTATTGGAAACATCTCTCTCCCCAGAGGAAATTCAATTGACTTTTTTGAATGGTTATCAAGATATGAACGAAAAAAAAAAAAAAAAAAAAAAAAAAAAAAAAAAAAAAAAAAAAAAAAAAAAAAAAAAAAAAAAAGGGGGGGGGTGTAATATGCTTTTGAAAAAAAGAAATAGCTATAATTATGCTGTAATTGGTTGCAATTCTTTCTTCGTTCTGCATATTCTTCAGATGTTAAAGTCTGTGTGTTGACTCTTTTAATGAAATATGATAAAGGATCCCTCAGTTAAAGGGATTAGCAGCGATTTGCTAATCCAAAACATCGAAAAATACATCAAAATTCATATTTTTAAATTTTTGTTACTGGCATGGATATACGAACATAACCTGCAAGTGGTTGGCTTGAATTCCGTGTATTAAAGACAAGGCAGTACTTTTTATCTGATTCTGTAATTTCTATACGTGCGTATCAAAATTCCAAGTGTGATATTGTGCACCATGATCAATACAGTTTGACCTCAAACACAAATATTATTGATCTTTGTTTATTTTGTACTGGTGTAAACCACAATCAGCTGTTTAGTGCAGATTTTGAGATGCAGTCCCTGTATGTCTATTTGCGGGAGACGGTATGAAAAATTTCCTCAAATACTTATTTTTTCACTATTTGGTGGTTTGTTTCAACATTAAAGCAGATATACGGAATTGTACACACTTATCCCTCATTTCTAAGTTTAAAAAATGCATTTCCACATTTTTTTCGATTCTCTCGCAATATTGCTGCTAATCCCTTTAAACTCAAAGCTTGCTTTTCTGGGGGCGAGGTGGCCGAGCGGTCTAAGGCACTGAACCATTGGCAGGGTATAAGATCGACCGAGCAGCCCTGCTTCGAGCCCCTATAAGGTCAGAAATTGCATAATCATGCAGTATTAATGTAATGTGAATATGGAATTTCTCCTCATTCCCACCCATTGTGTAGAATGTGCAGGTATGTGTAATGGGTGCCCGCTGTCTCATGGTTCGGAGAGTCATGTAAAGCTGTTAGTAGATCCCGTGTGTCAGTCAATTCTGAGCATGTAAAAGTTGATGCCTCCAAGAGTCACCCATAGCTATGCGAATACAGATTTTGGGCCATATTTTTCACAAATTTTGCCATTTTTTCGCTTAAACTTTTGACCTTTTTAGCAAATTTGGAAAATCTTGGATTCAGATTGAGGAAATTTGACTAATTTTCCAACAATTTTTAGAAAATTTTGGCTTCCAATTGAGGTAATTTGACTAATTTTCCAACAAATTTGAGAACATTTTTTTTTAAAGGACCCATTTCTATACCAAAATTGGCATTAAAAAAGGGGTCATTCATATATCAAAAGAACCAATGTTTAAGGCATGTCCCCAGCAGTTCAGATGATATAAAAATCTCACTTTTTTGCAAGCTGAGGAGAGAAGGCTATGGGTAACAAAATGTCCCTTTAAGACTAAGGGAATTTGCAGACACTTACAATAGTCAATGCTTGGGAGAAGTTGAATATCCACTGTTGATGTACTGCAACTTCCATCCAGCTGGTCTGATGACGACATTCCAAAACTCCCGCTATCTGCAAAAGAAAAATTAACAGGACATATAGATGTAGTAGTAAGTTTGAACTGTTATGATTGTGAACACACTATTTTTCATAATCTGACATTTATACAAGCTACCTGTAATTATGACATTTTGTCAGTAAACATTGCCATTTTAAAAACATTGTTCTGAAATAAATTACACTTCAATATTATGGATGGTTCCGTATTCTTGAGCCCAGGTGTCTAATGTTGTATCTAACACAAAGCAGAGGGTGTTTTGAATCAATCCCATGATGCATAGCAATGTGCCTATACTGCACTGTATGAAACACATGTCAGTACTTAGGGATAAGAAGTGTTCAAAAAGTTTAAGAACCACAAGATATTTCACAATCATGCTAAATATTCCCTAAGTACTAACGCTTTGTGGGCCAAAATGAGCATAAAAGTCAGGGTTTTTATGTGTTAAGAATATGATTTTTGTGGGATCACCTGACCCTATTGAGGTGAAATTTCCCAAAACTGGTGCATTGTGGGATTGACTCAATACACCCTCTGAACACAAACTTTTATGGTTATTCTCTGATAAAACCCTTAATTTGCTTCCTTATCAGCATTTACACCCTCATTTCTACCTCTGAAAGTCCGTGTTATGTTGTGCTTCTGATACATCTTTTTTTTTAACTTCACTTGGAAAAGCAATTGTGAAAACATTGTAAATAAGTAATACAGTTCTGAAACATTTCATGAGCATTTGTTTAAATAACTTCAGTCCATAAGCCACTCTTAACTTAACAGGGGTAGCACTGGTAACCAGAAAAGGGATTTAATCAAAATTTAAAAAAAAAGAAATACTGCATGTTATACTCCATAAACCTAGAAGTACAAAGTAATCAATAAACTCCCACACAAGTCTCGCAAGGAGTGCCTGGTATGTCGACTTATACAACCAGTATTTTGTGTATGCAGTGTCAGAGATTTGTTTTGTTCGTACATCATGCACCGTGTCTTAAATCGCACGCGATTTCATGGATTTAGACTGCGCCTAAGCGCGTTTGGTAGTAAGGCGCAATAATGCTGCGCAGCACATCGATTAATTTACTTTGTACTTCTAGGTTTACAGAGTATAGCTGTATTTGACTCTTTATCATCTGGAACAACTTCACATTGGTACTATTTTTTTACTACAAAGTTTGCTATAGAAACATTTTTGTCCAGTCATCACTAACTTTTCCACATCATGTCTATAAATCTCACCTCTGCACGTGCAACTAGTAACAGTAGCATAAGTTGATGAGAATTGTGACGTTTTCCACTCATACAGGAAATGCGAGCCAACATTACGAGAATTGTCAAATGTACATTTAACAACCACAATGATACAGCTTTTTTGGGAGAATAATGATACAACTGTATTTGGAATGTGTTTTTTTACCACAATGTACCATATTGAATAAAATAAAAGAAAAACAAGGGAGGAAATAAGTATATAAGCTTCCTGTTGGTTAACTATATTACTTTTTTAACTTGCGTCCATTTTGGTTTTGGTACTTTTATTCATTTTGGTTTTGTTTGCTTTTGGAGTTGTTTTGGTTTTAGTCAGGTCTTATGCACTTCAAACCCCTTTGTTTAATAGGTGAATGTTAAAGTTTTAACTTTCCTTTGTGATATTCAGTCCTTTTTGACACTAACTCATGGACCTAAAATATAACCGAGACCCGCATATTCTCCCGAAACGGCGTAACCAAAATTGAGGTGCCCAAAGTATTATAATGAGCAAACGCACTTCATTATCATAGTTTTGGGCACCACCATATTTGGTTTACGTATCGTCGTATTTGGAAAGTCCTTATGCATATTTATGAGAAACGCGAGTATTTTATGTTCGTCACACTCAGTGAGTGAAAACAACAACAACTGATGCTACCTGCTATCTCACGGACTCAAATATCTCTTTTCCTAAGCAAAATTAACAGGGGTCATCGGGAGACTTTTTGTGATTTAGGGATGCAGGAATCTTTTTAGAGGCATGGTTTCTTCAGTCGATTGGTTTTCGCATAATTATTGCAGAAAAATTGGCCGATCAGACAATGGAACACTGGGGAACTGCAACACCTGAGAACTAACGTGTAAGCACAGACTTGTAGTGATGCGCTTGTGCACTAACAGCGACGATGCACGGCTGGTTGCGCCACAAGAAGGATGGCGC
>JAMKCH010014831.1:0-23866 GCA_023653785.1 Ophioderma brevispina | reverse complement strand
GTGAGTAAAGGCGTTATAGTCCATATGAAGCCCTTGGGCCTCTCCCGTAGTTCTTGCAAGGAAGAAAGATGGTTCCCTGCGCTTTTGCATTGATTTTAGGAGGATAATCGTGTTACACGACGGGACGCTTTTCCTGTGCATAGAATCGATGATAGCTTGGATGCTCTGGAAGTCAAAATTGGTTTCTACATTAGGAATTGGCTTCGGGTAATTGGCCAATGTGACGTGAAAACTCAGGACTAGGCTAAGATGCGTTTAAAACGGGGCGGGGTATATGAATTTACTGTAAATCCCTTGTGGGCTAACGCATGCCCCAGCGACGTTTGAACGCTTGATGGAAAATGCTACAGGGCTTCAATGGCAACTTGTTTGGTTTATCTAGACGAGTTATTGTTTTTGGTAGTTCTTTATCGGAGTCACTAGACGCGACTGGATACAGTTTGTGAGAGCCTACCAGGCTGGCAGGTTTAAAAACTAAAACGAAAAAGTGCCATCTATTCCAGAAACAGGTTTTGTACTGGGTCATGTGTTTCACAGCAAGGAATATCCACGGACCCAGAAAAGATTGAAAAAGGCAGAATGGCCGTTCCCGTTCAGTGAAAAGAAGTAGGTCATTTCTGGTATGTGTAGTTAATTATAGGTGGTTTACGCAAGAATTTTGCCCCAAATTGCTTCCCCACTTCATCGATTACACAGAAGGATGTTGATTGTTGGGGCGATGAGTGTCGCGGACAGCATTTGTAACTAAACACTTGCTCACCGCATCATCACCAGTGTTAACATACAACGACTCTCTTCACCCTCATTCTGGATACTGATGCCGAGTGGTGATGGTATTGGCGCAGTCTTGTCGCAGATCCAAGATGGAAAGGAAAAGGTGATAGCCTATGCGAAGCAGGAAACTTTCTAAATCGGAACGTAGGTATAGCGTTACACGGAGGGAAATGTTAGCAGCTGTTGCGTGTTCCCACATTTTAAGCATTCTTGTATGGTCGGAATTTAGATTGAGAAACTGACCATGGTTGAGGCTCATTGAGATGGTTTTCCAATTCAAAGAATTAGGTCAAGTTGCTAGGTGGTTCGAAACCTTGGACTATGTAACAGAGTTTGAAATTGAACATAGACCTGGGAGTCCGTCATAGGAATGCTGAAGGCCCTCTCTCGGCGACCGGCGGCTATTAGAGGGAGTTTCCAGAGGAATTGCGGTTAATGTTTGCGGTGGTGTATTTCAGAATTGTGGGTGGGACCATGAGGCCCTCACGGTGCTCAAAGAGATGATGAGCGAATTGCCCCAATTGTAAAATGGTAGAGAGTAGTAATCGTCGACCGCTCGTAGCTGTGTCCAAGGTTATGGTAGGGTAACTAAGCTTTGTTTTGTCAGTGGAGTCAACTGTTTCTACAGAACGGTAGTTTCTGTATCGACGCTTCGTGTCCTCTGAACGGAGAAATCCTACATTTTTGCAAGTGAATTGGCCTTCAAGTTTAAGGAATGAAGTGCTTGCTGGGCCATGACACCAAAACTGCGGGACACTTGAGGGCAGCTGCGTTACTTTAAGAAAATCCAGAGATCATACTATTGGGCGGGTATCGTAAAGATGTTGAGTTATGGGTGAATAGTTGTTTGGCATGTCAAGCGAGGAAAAGACACGGGTAGAAAGAGGCGCGGTCCTAGCAATTGCCCCTGTTGGGAGATCCAATGGAGAAGATTGCCTTGACATTTGGGTCCTTGCCTCCCTTCTAATAAAGGTAATCGGTACGTGGTTGTAATAAGGACTATTTCACTTGAGTGGGCAGAGGAATATCCTATTCCCGATCAAAAGGCCAATACAAGGAGCGCAAGCGCATGCTATCAATCATTGGGTAGGGGGTTCCATACGCGATTCATACTGATCAAGGTGCAAAAATTTGGAGCGCGCTCTTTCAGGATGTGTGCCAGCTTGCTTTCATTGATAAGCCGCGTACAACGGCCTTACCCACAATCAGGCGGACGGATTAGTAGGCGCTTTAATTTGACTTGCAGAACATGTCGCGATGGTACGTAGGGAATGATCAGACTGACTGGGACGACACATCCTATGTTCTTATGGCATACAGGGGCCAGTATACAAGAAAGCAACTGGGTAACTCCCAATGTCTCATGTTTGTTCGGGAAATAAATCTTCCCCTTGATTGTACTAGCAGGACCCCTCCAAATTTCATTCCTGAGCACACCTCCACGTTTGCCTTAAAGTTAACGGAGGAAAATGGAGTTTTTTTATGCATTTGAAGTCTGCAAGATTTAAGCATGTTAGGGGCACAGGCAAGACAAAAAGAAAGTGTACGATACATTCACGCATGGTAAACAATTTGTGTTGGGGATAATGTTTGGGTTGCATGTTGAAGTCAGACAGACGGGCTCTCGCCAAAGCTTCAATCCCATTGGCAAGGGCCCTGTCTTATAGAAGCCAAGTATTCTGATGTGTGTATACAATCAAGTTACAAATCGTACAAGCCAGTGGGTGCATTTGTAGACTTTAACACATGTGTTCAACCGGAAGGTTCCGCGGAAATGTTGAACGGCTCCTCGGAACTCTAATAGTAACAAAGAGCCTTTGAACTTGAAACCAGGAATGTCGAATGTTGGAAGAATGTCCTTCTGTTAAAACTACAAGTGATGGTCTAACTGTTCCACTTAACCCATTGGGTGCTACTTGTCCTGAATTAACTTCGCCGACTATGAACACTGGAGCAGATCAAAGTTCAGAGGGATTGCCAACTTGAGAATAATAATTCTTCCTCTGAAATGGTTTTAGTCCTGAAATGACTTGCCGAATATGAAACACTGCAAGCGTTCAAAGCTCAGGGGGATTGAATTTGAATGATTATTCTTCCTCTGAAATTGTTCCTGAATTGACTTTGCCGACTCTGAACATTTGTTGCAGATCAAACCTCAGAGGAATTGAATTGGGAGAGTAATTATTCCACTGAAATTGTTTTCTGAATGACTTTGCCGACTATGAACACTGAAGCAGTTCAAAGCTCAGGGGAATTGAATGAATGATAATTATTCCTCTGAAATTGTTGCCTGAATTGACTTTGCCCGACTCCTAGAAGAACATTGTTGCAGATCAAACCTCAGAGGGAGTGAACTTGGAGATAATTATCCTCATGTAATTGTTCCGAATGACTTTGCCGGGACTATGAACACTGAAAGCCGTTCAAAGTCAGAGGAATTGACGTGAATGATAATTCTTCCTCTGCTGTTATTGTTTTACTGATGAAGTCACGTCAATAACAAACTCTGAAATAATTCAGCGTCCAGTGGAATCAAACGCGGTACATGTTCTTCTCCCTGAATTTCATTAGAGCTGGCTGATGTTATTGCCTACTTCTGAAGCACCAATGGGTATCAAGGTGAATACAATGCGTCGAAAAATACGACCACATCGTTGGTCGAAAAAAACGCGCCTGGCAGGAAAGTGGAGACTATGTTGATTCCAACATGAATTGACTGTAAAAGAACACTTTATATTTAAGGTGTTTTAAAGAAGTTGTGGAATAGCGCTAATGAACGAAATTGGGGTGGATAAAAACACTTCATACTTAAAGGTGGTGACTATGTTCTGAAATAACATGAAATGGACTGTAAAAGAAACTTATATTTAAAGGTGTTTTAAAGACGTTGGTGGAATAGCGCTAAGGTCAAGAATTGGGGTGTATAAAGAACCTTCATCCTTAAAGAAATATGTCATGATTCTGATATTTGGAAAATTTGGTATGGTGGGAAAGCTAAGTAACGTTATTCATATAAATCAAAATAAGTTGAAAAATTGTCCACTTTTGTTGAGTATTTAGCCCTTTTAGTTTCCCGCCCAATAGGGCTTACTCTAATACGATTCCGACAAATCCAACATCGCAGGGAAATGGTGACGTCAAAGTGATGACCATCCATCATTTACGTCGTTGTGACCATCATAATTCGCAGTGTTGCCACTTCATAATAATTAAACACAACGAAATGAAACAAAATATGTCATTCTGTAAACTTTTTTTTTCTAATTTATTATTCTTCATTAAATCCATCAATATTACGTGTCATCAATAACCATTCGAGTCACCATGGTTTTTGGTCATCACTTTGACGTCACGAGCTGGGTCCTTTGACAATAAAGCCGTGGCGAAAAATCGCCCTTTTCTTCGTATTGTCAAAAAGCAGAAATTAAACTGCCTCTATTTTGGTTAATTTTACATCAAATTGTATTATTTTTTCGGGAATTCGTGCTGTATGTACATATATTTTATGAAGTAAGTCAAACTAGCTTACAAAAATCTTGACATAGTTCCTTTAAGTGGTGACTATTTAAATGAAATGACATAAAGGAACTGTAAAAGAACCCTTATATTTAAAGGTGTTTTAAAGAAATTGTGAATAGCGCTAAGGAAAGAAATTGGGGTGGATAAAGACACTTCATACTTAAAGGTGGTGTTTTTTAAAAGATGTTGTAGAAAATAGGTGATAAGGAAAGAAATTTGGTATGGATACCTTATGTCTGTATAAACTAGTAATTAATGCCAACCAGCACGCATAGATTTTTCTACTTGTTACATTTATAGGGTAACTTGCTTAAGGAATAGTAAGTACGTATTGTAACAACATTAGGTTATTTGGATGCTAGAAGTGGTTCAGACACAGCATGTAGAGGTTCGTTGAATTCTAGTGAAACGCGAGTCACGTTTTTCAGTGAGGTGGGGACAAATGTCACACCCGCGGTCGGAGTCAATGACCGACCGCGTCTGTGACATGTCCTTCGCTCTCATTATTTTTCTTCGCAGTCGGTGGTGGCCAAGAAATCCTGATTTAGATTGGGCATTGGCGCAATGTTTACCCTCACTGATTTTTTGTTTTTATTGACAAGTTGTCATGTTGGCTTCAAAACTCCAAAGCATAGGTTATTTTTAAAATTTATATATGAATTACGGATGTGGACGAGAGCATATATGGATTAGCCCACATCAAGCGCCCAAAATATAGTTTGCATCTGTCTTGCTGGGGTCTAGTTTGATGCATTTTGGGGAGTTGCGCTATTGAATGAGGTTTGGCCATCATCGTCTGTTTTTAAATTTGTCCCTGTCAAATGAGTGCGTCGCCAGCCGTCTTGTCCTGTCCAATTTATTTCCGTTTGCTCGAGCGCTGTAAGTTTATTGTCTAGTCCATTATGTTTATTCATGTTTTTGTCATGTGATGACGGCCGCGCCAATTTGGCTGTATCTGGCCACCGCCCCAATTTTGAGATCATTCTGGATCTTGCGGTGGTCAGCTCACTCTCAACTATTTCCCCCTAGGTTTAGTTTATTTGTTTTAAAAGTTAGGTTTAGTTTCAAATTTAGGTTAATTTTTCGTAACTATTCCCCTGTTTTCTATTCCCTCTTCGTTGGATGCTGTGGGTGAGTCGTATACTTTGTAATTATTTTTTGTTCCCGATTTATACGTGATCGTGTTAGCACCGAAGTCTGCCTGATTTAATTTTTGTGTTTTATTTTTGTTGGGAGGCGAAACGTAATTATGGGGCTGGGTCAATCTCTTGTTGTGTACCAATAACTTGTTTTCGGCCAGAAAGTACAAATAATCTTATTAATTTTATAGTTTATTTTCCCCCTCTTCACGTGAAAGATTCCCGTGTCGAAAATGTGTGAATAAGATTCCAAATTGGTTAAGTCACACTATGGGGTTTTAAATTATATTTCTTTGCTCTTTATTAGGTCATTTGTTTTAATAGTGGCTTAAGTTTGTCTACTTTCACTTTCTAAAATATGAGTAGGCCTAGTTTTTAAAGTAATTTTGGCATGCGTTTCCTTTGCAGTCGCGTGCCTGTCATCGGAAATTTGAATTGGCATACCAATTTGGGCCTACTCTAAATAAGTTTCGGTATTGTTTATTTTGTTTAAACTTCTGAGTAACTTTCTGGCCAGTGAAAACGTGACCGTGAAAATTCGCTCCTCGCCAAAATTAAAGCTGAAATTTAAACTATTGCATAATTGGTTTGCTTGGCAGGATTATATAACGCAAATTTTATTACAATTACATATCGTGCTCATTGATTCGGAAAGATAACCCCAGTTGGGGCCAAGATTTGAACTTATAAAGCCTGTGTGTGTCAATATTTTTGATTGGTTTTATTTTTACAAGACGTTAAAGACACTATCAGTGATTTGATAAATCAGAAAATCAAAAAAATCATCAAAAAATCAGATTTTTGAATGTTTGTAACAAGTATAGGTAGCCTAACACACCCTGCAAATGATAGGACCAAAAGCAACCTAATAAGGCAAAATCGGAAATTTAAGTCATTATTGTCCGTTTGGACACTTACTACAACACGTAATTGAATGGAGATCCGTATCTTTGAAAACTCCGTTTGCTTCTTTTCTGTTAATTCTTCAGTTTGAAAAGGTAACTTATGAGAATGTCAGAGACTTATTCTTCACTTTTGAACTAATTTCAAATATTTTCACTCTTTCGGATAAATCACTGATAGTGTCTTAAGGAGACTAGTTGCGACCATTCTGGTTGCAACTAGGATGACCCTCACTTCAAACCCTACGCGCCTTTCCGCTCGGCCTAAGTTTTCTTTTGCTACCATTGTAAAATTTATTTAGTTGCGCTAATCAGAATTAGAAAGCTCTAAGCCCGTAGGAGGTTGTTACCAATATCACTAAATGCTACCTTCCCATACAAACTTTGTGTCAATGTCATTCTTAGATAGTCAGGGGTACTATCTTACCATTGCCCAATTCAAGTTGTAAAAGTGAAGGACAAAACGGCGTGTATCATGAGTGGTTGTGTGAAAACTGGAAAGTGTTTAACACAGACTCTGTGCAAGCCAACGAAAATCCATGTGGTGACATGCCTTTGACCCCTGTAGAGTAAACAAGTTGGCAAGCTATTTTCGCGATTTTTGCGACTTTTGAGATTGTGAACATTTTTTTTTATTTGGTTTAATCTTTCTTTGTCAACAGAAAATAATTATTCTTCATGAATCCAACACACTTTCACAATATTTAAAATTTTGCATTTTAGCGCTCAGAAGAAAACCATAAAAAGTTGAAAAATAAAAAGTGCAAACATTTTTCCCTTACAGTATGTGACTGTGTGTACAATGTGTTTTAAATTTCTTATTCCGCTGAACAAAGTAGTTCTTTCCTTTAATCATATGTAGAGGTTATTAATCAATGGAAAACAGTATTGCAATGGATATTAAAAATAATTGAGTTCAAAATAAAGCAATTTATAGTCTTTTTCATTTGAAACCCACGAGAATGAGAAGTTAAAACTGTTACGCGTATAAAATTTTGACATTGGTGTTTCGGCTTACAAAGAGGTCACGAACCTATCTGACCTCAGGTCAGCATGCCGTTTAATTTATCAACAAACAAAATCTCTGTGTAGCACAAGAATAATAATTTGATCTTTTTCACCTTTTTCGATCTTCTTTTTTAATTCAACCTGGCATCTTGTTATAAAACTGTCCGGTAAGTGTGAATTTGCATATCAGTGGACATTTTCGTAATTGTAAGAGGAGGAAAAGGGAATATTAAAACATGTCAACAAGAGTCGCGTAAACACGGTGAAGAATGATACAAAAAATGGAGAGATTTCTGCTCAGGCCTGAAATTCAACGAGAACCTGAGAACCGGTTCGCCTGAATGTTTCGCCCAAACTTACACTTGCGAGAACCAAAACGGTTCGCGCACAATTTGTGCCAATCAACGATAAAAACATTATTGATATGTTATTTTTGTTTATTTCGAGTGAAAATGAAAGATCTCCCATAAATTCAACTGATGTCAAAAGAAGTCCAAAATAGTTTTTTTGAAAATGTAAGTAATAAAGTTCCATATCATGACCCTTCCGCGAAGCGTTTCCACTTGCATGACTAACAGAATTAACAACAATGTAATGTATTTTTGATCAATATCGTTTACAAACCGATATGTAACTTCAAAGCTTGTTACTCATTGGTGTTGTCGACACTCACTGCGTTATTCTACCAATACTTTACATGCACACTGAGCACTTCTAGCTCGAATTGTGATGTCATTAATCGGAAACGTGCTTACCCTGTACCCAAGATAAAAAGACCCTTGATTCCCCATGTGTAAGTAATGTCCTTTCCAGCAATTTTCGTTAATAATTTTAGTGCACCAATAGGCATATTTTAGAAAAAAATCCATTTTGATATGTTATACCGATAAATATTCAATGAAATTTTTGGGGAAAATTTTAAAAGTCTTAAATAATCCTACCCAGGGGTACGCGGACGAAAAAAACCCCCATCCCCCCCCCCCACCATTTGCTTTTTTTTCCTTCCCTCTTTTTGACAGCAGATTACTTCTGTATGTTAAATTATATCATTCGCCGGAGCTTTGACAACAGTTTTCTATGCCTTATTTTTCATCGACGTCGTAAAAATCAGTAGCAAAGGCTCCAGTAAAACAAAAGGAATGTTCTATTTAATCTGTTTATATAACAACAAATCCCAGGAATTCAGTTTTGTCGTTCACAACTTGAACCAGTTCTAATGTTATTTAATACTAGTACACATCCATTTTCTTTCTTTCTTTAATTTCAATATCATTGAATGTTTTTTTGCTATGTGTTCTCGCAACTCCTTCTATGATAACCTAAAAGCGGAGAACTTGAAGGTTCAGGTTCTTTCTTCTCGCAAAGGTCCTGTTTGCGAGAACCTGAATGGGTTCTCGCCGACTCCGACAATTTCAGGGCCTGTCCTGTGGTAGTGGGTTATATCCCACTATCACAGATTCGATCTGTGTACCTAATGCTGGCTCATCCTTTTTTGTCGTGCTGTGCTGTCGCAGTGGGGTCGCAAAACCAACAGTTTTGATAGATTTTGTGTTGTTCGTGCTACTTGCTGTTTTTTTTTGTCGCCGCGACAAAGTGCCTGTCGCGGGTCGCTACGACAGTGTCGCGAGTATTTCATACTTTTTTCGTGGTTTTTTTTGCGGCAGACGGCTTAACATCAAGGCTGCTGCGATTGTTTACGTTGGAATGGTCTCACCCAAATCCCAAAATGAATTCATTTTAATCATGTCTCATCGCTGCGGAGGAGTTTAATAAATATGGGTGAGTTTTTTTACGGCATCGGGTGTCGCAGAAAAGTTGAGTTCAAGTCACCTCTTCGCTGTCTGTCGCAGGAAGCAGCACGACACACTAATCATTTATCGGCTTGTCGCAGCTTGTCACAGCATGGTCGCAGCCTGTAGCGGCGACATGGCAAGTTTTATGGTCACGTGTTAAATAAGCTTCGCGCGTGCCACAAAAAATTTACTTGTGTGCGACACTGCGACAGCACGACAAGCTAGTATGAAACCCGCATTAAAGCATTAAGGTCATGGCCCGATCGCTAATAGCCTCGTCCCCAGAAGCCCCGATTTTACCGGAAATTGTCAACAATTTTGGTAACAGAAGAAAGCTATAGTTTTCTCATAAATACCTGTGAAATCTTAGGCCAAATGTGTTTGGTTTGGAAGTATGAGTGAAAATGTGTCCCATTTTGGTGGACCAATATTAATTTTAAACAGTACTATATGGAGTATGAGGGCTTTCAAAATACGTTTTTAGTCTACGTCAAAACGGAAATTGAAATATTGGAGCGAAACTTTACATTACAGACGGGGTTTTGGAGTGAAGGCCAATCATCAAGATGAAAACTTCATATTCCTTTAAATGGGCCATCCCCCTTTAGTCTATAGACCCGTAAATGCATGGCAGTTACGGCTAGATATTGGAACCAAGGCTGGTGGGGAAAGCTTTGCGAGTCTTTGAGTCTCCCCCCCCCCCCCAATAATTTTCCCCCTCTTTCCTCCCCTGTGAATTGGTGATTTTCTGCACACTGCGCCAATTTACAGTGAAACCAACATGCCTACTGTACTAAAACACTTTGATACGGAAATGAGGAAAGAAATTTTGTATTTGCCACCATCCTATGAATTTGGAAGCCTCACACGGATTAAAACTGAGCAGTCAGTGGCAGAACACGGGTGGCAGAATCTCCCGGTGACGTTCATGGTTACCCTTCTTGTTTAGTATCTAAAAACTACTCGAAGTATCACAACAATAAATTGATTACAATACCGTGTATACAAGGCCTATTATCTAAATTTATTGCCTGCTTTAGCCGGGTAATTTTATGCCTTCCCGATTGATTCAGTACTTACAGTGCAGTCGTCTGCTTTCGTTTTCACCGGAAATGTACTCATGAATTTTTGGGCATTAAATCGTTCGATAACATTTTCAAGTAAACTTCGTATTTGATTTTACAATACTAAATGGTTAGGGAATAGATTTATATTATAAATACAAATTTTTTTTATAAGATTGTGTTTATGAGAGAATGACCTTTTAATTGTAAAAAAAAGCTCCAAAACTACTTTTCCATGATCGAGGATGTAAGGTTACCCCATGTGTTTATTCGCTAGTGGGCAGAATTCTGCACTTCATAAACATTAATCTGTAAGCAAACTGTTCGTTCCCGTGTGAAGTGGATATCTAATTAACCTCGTTTGAGGTAAGTGTGTGTGTGTTTTCTCTATTTACTACTCGAAATTTATCCAAACGATCTAATCTCCTTATTATATCAGAATGTAGTGCTTTTTTTGGTGGTAGTGATTTCCACTGCCAAATTCTGCAGTCCTTGAGCAGATTTTCATGCAGTTGTTTTTTTGTTTCTTGTTCTTCCTTGATCTTGGTATCAGTTCAACACCCGTAAGTGGGGAAAGATGAACCAGTAGTGTGTTCGCACCTGATGCTATACTGCAAGTTACTGATTAGTCGTTTGAATTCTTGTGGATTTGTAAGGTGGTTCTTTTCGTTGACGTTGTCGTTGTAGTAAGTTTGAGTTAATTAAAGGAATTTTTTACCGTTATCATATTAATGTTTTCATATATGGGCGTACTCGCATCAAATAGAGCGGTCCGTAAATTGCAAACCATTCCAATTAAAGAATGCATCTGATTTGGCTTCATACCAGAGAAGAGAGAAAGAAGGAGGTGGTTCGACTGCTACTTCAAAATATAACCTGTTCAACCGCCAATTCATCTCAATCGGCTTAAATCTAGTCGTGTGACCCAAGACTTACGCTACTTGCTGGAGAACATTACATACACTGTCATTAAATCCCAGAAACATTCCAATTACCCAGTTTTCAATGGGGGGGGTAGTTTGCACATTGTCCATTGTAGTCCCTAGTAATAGTACATTCGAATCCATTTATCTTTAGCACTGGGCTTCTCGAACAGCTGATTCTCACGTCCTAGTTCGTTGTATTTAAGTGACATACGTTATTTAATGACCTCAAACGTTGCAATGTTAACGAAACCAAAATACCGCCAATATGCACTCAACATGCATTTATGTCAATTCTTGCAATGCTTACATTACTGTACATACCAGTAGTACAGGGGACCTTTACGTCGTTTTTTGACAGTGGTCGTCGGCACGACGTAAAGGCCCAATGCATTGAAAAGCCGTATCAATCAAGCATGTATTAAGTACAGTCCTGCTAAGCATGACTTGACTGGCTTTATCTTTTATCAACCCGGACATATTTTACTGGCCCTCAATGTCATGCAAAAATGAACTCGGGACCGATGTAAAACATTTTGCTCCCAACTTAACGCTTCTCTAAATGAAGTCATGTTTTAGCAAAGTTACTTTATTTTGGGGCTGTAAGACATCGGTAGAGAACCCTTAAATGTTTTAGTAGTTTTCAGGAAGAAATATAAACTAAAGAGGCATATTATGCACTTTTCAGAGGACGATAATTTTACTTCACAGACTAAGTCCTAACCGGAAATCCAAGTGACATGAGACAGGTGAAAGGTCATACAGGTGCGACCCAATTTGTACACATTTTAAAAACCCTGATATACTTCCAGTCCCAGTACGGCGCACGAGTCGAATTCTGCTCCTGAGCATGCTAACAGTTGATCCGTGTGTCAAAGTCCGTTTTTGCGCATGCTAATCGCTCGCTTTGACTATATGTTTACAGTCTCGGCGAAATAAATTGTGTAAAAAATACCCATACACGTTTGGTAGTGATAGCGCCGCACCGGACGCGGTCCCTCAGTTATGCAGTATGACTATTGACATAGCGTAAATAATAATTCGCACACGTACGACCGCGATCATGAGCCTCACTTCCTATCGTATGCCTCTCTACTTCTCTGTTCCTACGGACTTTCCCGATTTATTGGGGTCTTTAAGTTCAGCTGACCTCTGTGCTGACCTACCGGATCTTGTCTTCGGCCATCATAATAAAATCCAGGGAGTTTTGACGGAGAAAGTGCAACTTGACATTTAAGAACTTTTTTTTTAAATACTCCTCTGAACGTGTAAACAAATGTGTGCTGTACATGACGCATTTCTTAAGATCTTGTAAGTATCATTGACAGCCAAAGAAAATTTCCTCTGAAAGTCACAAGCACTTGCTATTTGAGTGCTCGTACCATTAATATAGGTATTTCTTATTTGTACGCGGGTCCGAAAAGGAAGTTCTCGTAACTTGAGGTCTCAGTCCAATTGTTAAAGTCAGCCATAAATGTGTATGTAAAAGACCTCTATTACGATTACGGAACTGTATTAAGTAGGACTTGTCGAATCAGTGCTGCGTCGGAAGTCAATTACACAAGACAAATAACCCTAATGGCCACAGTATTTATCATGCAGGTCTACTTGTACGTGTTATTTATCTCCTGCAATTTCTGTTTTCTTCGATGAAAATAAATATTAAGTCTGTATTTTTGGAGATATTCTTGTCTTGATTCGTGCTACACGATTGACTTATGGCTACTCCATGAAAATGTTGCACTGCATGAAATTTAAAAGTTTACTTGGTGCTTCCAAATTATTGCTTCTTATAAAGTAGACTACCTAAGCAGTCAGAAACTGCTTTTGCTTTTTGTTTGCCCTTTAATTTGATTTATTTTTTATGACAATTTGAAGTTGAAGGAACTGGAACCCCAGTGTTAGTAGCCCAATTTGCAGTAAAATCTTGATCCCATGTGTTTTTTAGTGGCACAATCCCCAAAGATATTTTATTTGTGTTTAAATAGCAAGCTTGTTACCTCTGCACAATCCAAGATAAATTTAAAACCAGTTATAATATCATTAATGGATGCTGTAGGTTTCAGGTTATTGGTTTGAAATGTCCCGTCAGTCACGCAAACATAAAAAAGTGGGTTATTTTTTTATTAACGGTGCTTGTTCTCATTCCTAAGTTTATTCAAAAAAAAAAAAAAAAAAAAAAAAATATTTCTATCCAACTGGTCTCATATAAAAACCACATAAATTGTTGCCTGATCTTAGTATAAAATATTCAATCTCAAAATGTGTCCCGTGCAGTTACGTTTTGGCCCTCTGTCCCGCCAGTTTACCGTGCAATATCATCCCTAATCTTTTGGGCATGAATGATTAAAAAAGTTATTCCACGTCGGAACAAAGCAATTAACCTTCTTAAGTGGAATAAATCTTTGGCATATCCCTTTGATGAAAAATTTAACAAAACTGACAATGACCAAGTGATTTTTGGCACTTTTTGCATTTTACATCAAATGGGAAATTGTTAAGTAGAATTCTTATTTTTTAAAAACAGCTTCTATTCAATTCTGGCAAAAAAATTCGGCAAAAAAAGTTATTTAATGCTCATTTTGACATTAAAATTTCCACTGGCAGTCAACATGGTTAACTTGAATTGTTCATTTTTATCGGTCACTGAGTTTAGTGCAATAATTGAGTTGGGAGCTCCCTTCACATGAGATTCTCAATGAGTTTATGTCATATCTGATATGTTTTTGATTTATTTTAGTTTTTATGCAAAAAAACCCAAAAATACATTGAGGCATGCATCCTGTGTATAAGACAATTAGATGTTCTAAAATGTTCCGTCAGTCACGTCCCGTCATCACGATTTGATAGGCCCAGTTTTTTTTGGAATTCTCAGGTTTTGTATCTATTGATCATAATGTTATACTAATTGTGTTAAATGCTCATCTTAGTTTTAACAACATTTGCAATAAATATCATATGAAAACAGATAGCCTTATTTTACGATAAAATTACTTTTTCAAAAAAGTTATGGTACTTTTTTGTCCATCAGCACGCTCACTGCAAAGTGCAGGCATTCAGGCAATAAAACATTTGGTTTCAATTTGGTTTTTTAATTAAAATATGACATGTTCTCTTCCTTTGGAGTGTACATTTTGGAGCTGTGCCATGCAGATTTTTTTCGCATGCTGTGAAAAACTAAAAGGTGCGTTAAATTTGTCCGTCAGTCACATGGAGTTAGCCTGTGGTAATGTCGTTCATACTAGAAATGAGGGGTGATTCGTAAATGTGAAATCAAAGATGTAATGAATCGTCTTGAACATGCCGAAGTCAGCTATGGACTCCGTTTGTACTTAGTAAATACCATTTTGTTTTTACAATTTGATATCAAAAGTGTACATTCGAGAAAAATAGGAGGGAGACGATTCTCAACCCAGCAGAGTGGAGTCTAGAATGAAACGGAAGCATAACTTACGAGTAAAGGTCGTACAAACGGTAAACAAATGCACACCACCGAGGAACAAAATCCCTTTCCAACACATTCAGACGCTGCCGGCAAAGCCCATACAAAAAAGTAACGGAGGTAGGTAGCGGGATAGGGGAGTATAAAAGGAGGCTCACCGTCGCTCAACATAACCTTATCGTTTCTTACCTTGCTCTACTCTTCTTTCAGCGTTTACCTTGACGTTACCGTCCATCCTCCCCATCTACGAAATCACCGTGCTGTTCATCCCTCCTCATTCTTCAGCCTCTTCTTTGTTGGTTTTTCTTCATTCCACTAATCTGTCTACATGCTTTTGTTTTTTACCTTGTGCGAGACTAAACCTATAATAAAATCAACAACAACAACCATGCGACCTCGTCATGTCCGTTAATTCTTCAGCATTAATTTTTAGATTCTCGGAACAGTGGGCTTCTGAAAAGTGAGTATAGAAAGGGCAGTTTTTAATTTTTTTTTTTTTACTTCAACGAAATTGAGATTTTACCAGCCCGATTTCAGGAATGTAACAAAAAAAAAAAGTTTGGCCTTATCCCAAAAGTGAGGAGGAGGGCGATAAGACGGATAAATTTTTTAAGTCGGCCAACATTCAGAAAATAACCTTGTATTAAAACAATGGCGACGGCTAAATTGTGATTCTTGGAATACCATCGTTGAATAGTCATGAAATACGGCCACACACAGCGATCGCGGTGAGCAAAGAGTGACAGGTGCACACAACAGAATTGGTACTAGAGACTTCTCTTCGAAGCAATTTACACAAACCCGGACCAAAAAAAACCTGGCAAGAAACCCCTTCGTAAAACGCAACGGCAATTTAATCAAATTTATTTTAAAGAAGGAGCGCCCGCGCCCGGACGATTTTTGGGCTAGATCGGGGCTAGATATCTCGGCAGAGGGTGTGGCTTAGCATCTTGTCACGGAACTATAGAATCAAACCGTGCAAAAAATGCCGAAGGCGTAGTTCCGCTAAGTGCTGCGTGCAATACTAATCCCATGAGTCCTTGCGATTTTTCTTTACTTACGGTCTGTGGAGGCAATATGAGTAGAACAGGGGACAAAAAATTCATTTTTTTCCAACAAACGAGGTAAGTGAAAATTGACATCAACAATCTCATATATCGGAGATATACATCTTGCATGGACGTACTTGAGGGTGAGAAATAAAGTTAAAGATAGTTATCCTTCTGCAAGTTGAACTTCGTTTTGATCAGGGAAACATGGATGGGCGAAATCATATATGCGAACGTGCTGTAACTCAGTAATCTAGTACTGGTTACATGTTACTGTAACTATGGCGATACACTGTTGTTGTGACCAGTAACAGCGAAACGTACTCGCCTGCACTCAGTTCTAAACAACCTTTGACCCCAAATTTTCAAAGAAGTAATTTGGCACTTTGGACCACTTTGACACAAAAAGTATGGTTGAGATGTATTGAAAATGCATTTATCTAATCATTCATCATATTCATATAACAGGAATACCCGGATATTGTTAAATTAGGCTAAAATATATAAACTCTTTTCTTGACCCCAAAAAACCTTTGAATCATGTTAGCTTCCCCCGAAAAAGGGTCGATTTTGTGTTTCTTTTCTTCTTTCTTTCACGTCACTGGAATTTCCTTCCTCAATTTTTTTCGCCAACGATTAAAATAAATACAATCATTCAGAACAACCGCGGAGTTCATTGCCAGCAGAGATCTTTTAGCTGAAAATTAATATCTAATTTTAATTGGGAGCGTGTCCATTAACTTCCTGTTGTGGAACCTTCCCGAACGGCCAAGCTTTGTGCGGTTGAAACACATAATATATCAAAGTCGCAATCAGAGTGGGCCTTGAAGTTTCCTAACAATGAGCCGATGAATGAGAGTATTCCTGGGTAATCGGATTGCAAAATCGAGCCAATTCTTTCTCATCTTCTCTGCTTCATGTAATTCATAGGGTTGTGTTGCCAACTAGTTGTTCAGTTTGCACACCGACTCACTTGTTGTTCGTTCCTGCTTGTAAACGTTTAAGTCCAAAAATCAGTCTTTATGCTGATGTTTATCGCCAGGTTCATAGGTCTGGACATGTTAGACCTCTTGCAGTCACCCATTGGTAGTACTTATTAGGGTGTCCGCTCACCGCGGTACTGCTAGTCGTCACACACTGATGCATATTTCACAGCTAATTCAAGTAGTGATGATCATGAAAAAGTACAAGTTTTAAAAATTTCTATATAAATTGAAAGTTATTTGCAATATCATTCTAAAACCGCATGATATGACTCAGAAAGAATGAATGTAATTGTAGATTTTTTTTTTTTTTTTTAACTTACAAATTAAAAAAACATTTTATGGGTTAAAGTTGGCACTCTTCAGCATTATCGATAACAGGCGATAATCCGTCCAGATACCCGCGCGTACTCCTGTTTCTTTTTTGTCCTCCCTTGCAATTTTCTTCAGGAAATCGCACAACCATCTGCTCAACAAGAAAAGTCATATTTTAGTGTTACTGGTTATTTAGCATAATTACACTTGAATAAATTACCAAAAATGACCATAGAATGTTTTAGCATAAATAAATAAAAAGTTTAAAAAATAAACAGGAAATATTTTTTTTTTATTTTTGTTAAAACTCGCTCAATTTCTAGTTTAAGGCTCCAACTTGAACAAGCACTACCATACATCTAAGGCAGCCCATTTCTCTTGTCAAAACCGGGCGGTGGCGGCCAGCCTCATTCATTATAACAGTTCACCAAAAATTCAAAGTGAGATTCCCGGCAATACTGAGTGCAAACCACACACCAATTTGGGTGCTTTGATTGGGTCGGTCATGGGGTGTTTCCCATGGCCCACATACAACCTATTCGTCCTCATTCATTATTCATACAAAAAAATTCAGAAATAACCCTTCCAGTGGAGTTGGATGTCTTCAACTCCAACGTTTTAGAATAACATTCCTTGAGAATACATAACAAAATTCAGAATTTTTGTCAGATTCGCTTTTAGCATGTTAAACCAATGGCGAACCGTCTGATTGGTTTCCTTGGCCCCCTCCACCCCCTGTCATCAACCAAACTTCCTATCTCGCATGTATATGTGCTTGCACATATCCGTTACTATCAAATAACTTCAAATTACAGTGGCCTGATATTGATCTGACGTATACATTAGCTACCAGACCATTTACAAATGGTTTGGGTGGGGCGGGGGGAAGGAGCCGAATGGGTGCCGAGGACATTTTTCTGAGAGGGGACAAGTGGATCCTTCTCCGTAGGCACTAGGCATTCTACAAATGGTCAGTTCATTGGGGGGATGGATAGGAGGTGGAGTTTCTTTCCACAATGCAAGTCTTCCATACAATATTTGCACTGTTGCCACCTGAATTTATAGTGAACAAAAATAATTACTCATCCCAATCTTTGAAGTACATTGGCGTCTGACTAAATATGGGTTCCATACTGAAGCAAAGCAAATACACAGCCTTTCATCTTCCCATGCATCCCAATTCTGTCAGTTTGTGGTGTATCCTGTGTTCGTACTACTTTTGTAGGGGTTTTTTTACACTACCATGCATTGTAATTGATAAATTAAGATGCTTCAGAGTTTTGTATGTACTATTCCTTCTAAATCCAACATAATACTACCGACCCTTTTTAGTTAATTTCATCTCATCTCCAGTTTAATTTAGATTTCCTTTCAAATTCAATACGATAGATAGATGATTCTAGCTTCCTGGCAATGGATATGACTTGATGCAAACACAACTGTTTATTTTAAATTGGAGGCAAACCAAATAGCCCCTAGTTGAAAAAAACAATTTCTACCCTCCTTTCGTCCATTCAGAAAAGATATAACGTAAACTCCTTTCTTTGGTCCAACGTATCTCGAAAAAAATATCTTGATTAAATCTCATTAAAACAACCGCTTGAACACTCCAAAACATTACCACATTACTACTCGTATGTTTGTCATGTGTATGACCCTGGTAGGACCAGGGTTTGACCTTTAACCCCACACTGCTCATGGTTTGGACTCCCTAGACGACAAAAAAAGTGATTCTGTTCCCAAACAAAATCCGTCCAAAATGTTAATGTGGTGGTTTGTTTTTTTTTTCCCCAGCTGAAAACTGCAGCATATGGAAGAGAAGGATGTAGGATTAATTCCATGGATATTTTTGGTAACTTGGTTTTGTGTTGTCTATTGGAGAGGAAATTCTTGCTTTCTTATCTGTTCATTGCCCCCGCTAGAGCTACTTACTGACCAGAGGGCCGTTCAATGATAACGTACAGGTATATTGTCGACCTCTGGGTTCAGTTACTGGAACTAGGGAGCTGGTTACCATGGTAGAAATGAAAAAGATCTACCAATAAGGGCGTCGGCTCTGGAGAGTAAGGCAAGCATTCAGGTCTGTTGTTAGTGTGCTTCTTGCATGGTGGCGTGGTTTGCCAAAGGCTAGCCTACCTCTGAAAACATAGATGGCATTTCAAGGAATACAGGAAGGGCATCGGTCATCGGTCAATTATTTTTGCTCCAAATCCTCATTATGCCAAGCAGGCTCATTGCTGGGTGAGGTGATCCGCCACTCTCATGCTCGGGCGAAAAATAATTGGATTTACAAACCTTGGAGTCACCAACTGCGGCGCGATTTACAGCATAAATAATTACGGATATTTCTAAAATAGCCTAAATTTGTAAATTGTTTCGTATTCTGCTGTGACCAATTGGGTCGGGTGTAACTATTTGACCATGCTGAACCTTGTAAGCAAAATCTTGAGAGGTGTGGTTACACAACTTTTTGAAAATGGCATGGAATGGCCCTTTTTGACTTTTTTAACTGTGTTTTATATGATATGTCTTGTAGGAAGAGTTCCAATGTACCCCTCTTGAAGTTATACATGTAACAAATCTTTTTTATTTTTGGCCGTAGGGTTGGGTTTGTTAACAGGTTTGGTAAGGCCATAAATAAAAAAAAAAGGGTTGCCTGTACAATTTATAGAACGGGGTCATATGGAACTCTTCCGTCTTGTAATATTTCGATTCCATCTTGAACCAGACCAAGAATGAGGTCAAATTAACAGGTTGTTCATGAAACTCCTGCATAATTGCATTCTGTCAACTTTCTGCTCTGACTTCAGCCAAGCGAAATCAAGCTCTGTATGTGGAGGTAACATAAAGTTCATAGGCCGCGCCCACAGATTTCATAATTTCATGCTTAAACCAGTTTCTTAGAAGAAACTGCGAGGTCAAAAGGCTAGCATTAAGGCTGGACACTGCAGTGGTGTAAAAACTATCACCACCTTGGGCCTTTGTGTCGCCTGCCTTAACACTTACAGTGCTCAAGGGATCGAGATCTCGATCAAAACATGTGGCAGGATTATAAACCATGATGGCCTTTGAGTAACATAGGCGGTGTTAAGGCAGGAAGAAACGTTCATAGGGATCACTGTGTCCACGGTGTTTGATGTCTGTTGTTGTTGGTGGTCCCCGCCAACTTTAGGTGGCAAAAGGCGGGACTATAGAAATGTCCTGTGTGCGTGTGTGTGTGCGTCCCACGCAATATCTCTGGACCTAAGCAATTGTGTGTGTCCATCTCGCAACCTAGATTGCTATCTTCAAGTAGGAGTTGGTGGATGTAAGTGGGTCATGTGACATGGTCAAAGGCAAAATATGGTCAAAAAATAGGTCAAATTGGGTCAAAAATAGGATATATTGGTATAACCTTTGTAAAAATCGAATCTTTTGATCTAAGCAAGTATGGGTTTCCATCTTAGACACCAGAGAGTCACCAAGTAGACGGAGAATGGATTGGTGTGGGGAACAATGTGAATGGGTCAAAGGTCAAAGGCGGTCAAAATGAGATTAATATTTGCTAAAGCAATTGGCAATTGTGGCAGGATGATGAAAATTTGGTGGGTGTGGTCAACATCAGGTGCCGAAAAATTGAAGGTCTAATTTCAAGGTAATCCGGGGTCATTCAAGGTCAAATGTGATAATATTGCTTATAACCTTGTAATGTTGGTAGGATATGAACTTGGTGGTGTGGTAAACATTCAGTGCGAAAAATTTGAAGAGTCATTTCAAGGTCATCCGGGGTCAATTTGGGATAATAATGCTTATAACCCTTGTCAAATGTGGTTGGTAGGATTGATGAAACGGTGGTTGTGGTCAACATTCAGTGCCCAAAAATTTGAAGGTCATTTCAAGGTCATTACGGGTCATTCAAGGTCAAATGGAATTAATATTGCTTATCAACCCTTGTCAAATGTGGTAGGATGATGAAAATTGTGGTTTGGTCAACATTCGTGCCAAAAACATTTGAAGGTCAGTTCAAGGGTCATGCAGGGTCCATTCAAGGTCAAATGGAATTAAATGCTTATAGCCCTTCAATTTGTGGTAGGATGAGAAACTTGTCATTTCAAGATATGCGGGTCATTCAAGGTCAACCGATAAGTAGGTGGTTTTAGGATGATGAAACGTGGTGGGTGGGTTCAGCATTCAGTGTCCAAAAATTGAAGGTATTTCAAGGTCATCCGGGGTAATTCAAGGTCAAAGGCTATAATATTGCTTATTAACCCTTGTCAACTGTGGTAGGATTGGTGAAACTTGGTGGTTGTGGCAACATTCAGTGCCGAAAAAATTTGAAGGTCATTCAAGGTCAGCAGGGTCATTCAAGGTCAAACCTAAGTATTGTGGTTAGGATGATGAAACTTGCCGTGGTTTGTTGTCAGCATTTCAGTGGCCAAAAAAATTGGAAAGGTCATTTCAAGGTCATGCGGTGCATCCCAGTCAAATCACTAGTATGTGGTAGTTTAGGATGATGAAAACGTGGTGTTTTGTGGTCAACACTTCAGTGCCGAAAAAATTGAAGGTCATTTCAAGTCATCCGGGTCATTTGGGATCTATTGTCTTATAACCCTTGTCAAATGTGGTAGGAATGATGAAACTTGTGGTTGTGGTCAACATTCATTGCCCAAAATTGAAGTCATTCAAGGTCAATCCGGGTCCTTCAAGTTCAATGGGATATATTGCTTATAAGCCCTTGTCAAATGTGGTTAGAATGATGAAACTTGAGTGTGTTGGTCACATTCCAAGTGCAAAAAAATTTGACGGTCATTTCCAAGGTCATGCAGGTCATTCAGGTCAAATGGAATTAAATGCGATAGCCCTTGTCAATTGTGGCAGGGTGAGGAAACTTGTCATTTCAAGGTCATGTCGGGTCATTAAAGGTCCAACCCGCTAAGTAGGTTTAGGATGATGAAACTTGGTGGTGGGGTCACATTCTGACAAAAATTGAAGGTCATTTGAAGTTCATGTGGGGTCATTCAGGTCAATGGATATATTGCTTATAACCCTTGCAATGTGGTAGGAGATGAAACTTGGTGGTTGTGGTCAACATTCAGTGCCGAAAAATTTTTGAAGGTCATTTCCAGGCCATGGCAGGGTCCCTTCAAGGTCAAAAACCGCTTAAGTATGTGGTAGGATGGATGAAACTTGGTGGGTGTGGTCAGATCATTGCCAAACAAATGAAGGTCCTTTCAAGGTCATGCCGGGGCATCAAGGTCCCTCCACTAAGTATGTGGTAGGAATATGAAAACTTGGTGGGTGTGGTCAACATTCAAGGCCAAAAATTTTGATCCCTCAATTTCAAGGTCATGTGGGGTCTCCAAGGTCAAAAATCCATACACATGATTAATGGTCATGAAACTGATTGCTGGTAGTCATGCATTCATTGCCGAACTTTTGAAAGTCCATTTCAAGGTCATGGGGGTAGTCAAGGTCAACTAACTCACCATGTGGTAGGTCCTGAAACTTTGTGGATTGTGGTCACGATTACTCAAAACTCGAAAATTGTGAAGGTCATTTCAAGGTTCAAGTAGGGTCATCTAAGGTCAAATAACAAAACATTTGTATGGTAAAATGTAGTCAACATCTTGTCCGTCCAATTGCACGCTATGTCAGCACCCCAGTGGTTTGAGAACCACTTAATTATTTCCATCACAATTCTTCTCCCTGTGGGATATTCAAAATTATATTCCCTCCATTTACTATCGCGACGGGCGGGGACCATTGTGGTTCGAGAACCGCCTTGTGATGTCTTCATTTTTGATCGTCTGTTGTCATGAAAAGGGTTAACATTTAAAAAAAAATTTCCCCGTTTGTATTTCAATGGATTTTAACCAACTTGAGTCACACGGTGCAACATGGCATCCCATTTGTTTATGAGTCAAAGGTCACATACCAAGTCAAACGTCATGTGAGGTCCAATTGTAAAATAGGCTGAAAGTGTAACTTGACATCATTTGAAAAGTTGAAGTTCAATTGGAACCAAACTTGGTTTATAATGGAGTTTTACATGCAACCTCATCTGTTTATGAGGTCACAAGGAGTCACCTATCAGGTCAAGGACATGTGAGGCCTATCATTCACAAACCCCGATGGCAGGCGTCCACAGCGGTCTGAGACCGATGTATTATAATAAGAACAACAAAAAGTACAACTCTTTATAATCTACAAGGAACGTTTTTTGTTTGTGCGGACACTGCTTACGTATATTGCTAGGAGACTCCCGGTGTCACGGAAAAAACAATTTGTAGCGAAAAGGTACTTGGGAAGGTCTTCTGAGCCTCTGTGGTTTTTGGGGGGGGTGAAGAATTCCATTTACAAACCCCCATTCTCACAATAGATTAATTTCCAAACAACATCCAACATTTTACAAAAGGCTTTCAGAATTGGGAGCTATTATCAGTCATAGTTTTAGCTCACATACGTAGTATGCAGAGCTAATTGTTATGGCAATGATTGTTGACTCTATCTATCTATCTATCTTCTATCACTCTATCTGTCCTGTTCCAACTTGCCATAATGCGTCTTGTTTGCCAACGCTTGGGCCGAAGCAAGCGAAATCGGTCAGAAATAATCATTGACCCAGGCCCATGTGGGGTGTTCACAGATTTGGGTCAAGGTCACGTGGGTCGATTAAAGGGGCATTCTTTGAAAATCTATAAATTCCTTCTTGTGCCACAATCAATTGTTATAATCACTAGACCTGGACAGAAGAACCCGCTGCCAAGGTCCGAATGGGTGTTCACAGATTTGGGTCAAGGTCACAGAGCCCAAAATTAAAGGGGCAATTCTTTGAAAATCTATATTCCTAGCTTGTGCACAAATCAATCTGCTATAATCAACAGACTTGGTCATGAATAACTGCTGAACCAAGGCCATGGTTTGGGTGTTCAAAGATTTGTGTCAAAGGTCACTGGCCGATTACGGGCATCTTTGA